>NADL03000118.1:0-272043 GCA_002205965.3 Kappaphycus alvarezii
GGGAGATATCTAGATTACTAAATATATCTCCATCCGGTTCCATCGTGGGCACAACTTGATCCATACTCTCCATTCCAGGCCCCACCAGTCCAACACTTTCCATTCCCCCTGTTCCCTCATCCTCCTCCTCCTCCTCCTCCTCCTCCCCCCATACTCCTCTTCATCCTCTCCTCATCCTCCTCATCCTCCTCATCCTCCTCATCCTTCTCCCGAGCCTCGTGCACTAGCTCAGGGGCTAACCATTCCTCGAAGGACTCCCCGCTCTCCTCCTCGACCTTCTCAGCCTCTCCCTCACTTACCTCCCTCGCTTCTTCTTCTATGAAGAGGCGGCGAACGAACTCGATGATTTGCTTCTTTGTTTGCCGCCGGATGTAGTCGTCGGCATCGGTTGGCCCGTAGGCGGCGAGACGAAGGCCATTGATGGGACGGGAAGGGCGGTTTTTTGGAAATGGGGACAGAGGGGCGAAGGTTGTTCATTTTGATAGACGTCGGGGAACGGGAGGCAATGTAGGGTGTTTTGGGTGTGTGGGGGAGAGAGGTGATGAGTAAAATGATCGGGGCATTTGGAACTTAGAATAAAGGGGTTTAAATAGGCTCCCGGGCAGGTTCTATAGATTAAATAGGTAAAATAAATCTGCAAGGGATTTTGTAGTATTGCATTTGCGCCCTTTTTCTCAAAAAAAACGAATTTGGAGGAGGAGGTAAGCAAAAAGGGAAAAAGAACTTGATTCGGGATCGATTCAGAGGGGTATACAGTAAAAATATCTAGATAAAATGGAAGTAAATTTGGGGAGGACCGCGGTAATGATAAGCGAGGTTCAGGAGGACGAGGAAGGACCGGAACTATAAGCAAATTTGGACAAGGAGAGGTAGTACAGTAAACTATAGGCCTGTAGATGACGGCGACAAAAAAAATCTGCGCCTAACACCTCCGCACGCTTCTGTGCCACACTGTACAACTCGTAAAGATTTACTCTATCCCCATGGTTTATTTATAGTACCTTCATTCTCGTGAGAGCAGACATTGAATTGTAATGATACACAGTGTCCTTGCTTCCCATATTGAGTCGATTGTAGTTGTCTCGAAAACTTTAGGATAGATCGGATATTTCTTCCAACAGTAAAAACACCGGAGCCTTTCCCCCTTGTCATACTAGAAAATATTGCTGCGTCCCCATATATCGAATAATGTTTTGCTTACGTCAAGAGTGAGAAAAGGGGGGAGTGGGATTTCATTTGCTGTAATGGAGATCGTCCTAGATTTGATGTCACACGCTGCTTACCCTATAGGCTGTCTTACTCTAGTATTTTGAGGGACACTGTGGGCTTCCATTACGTTCTTCACTAGTTAAGCTCCTCTGCACATCAGGACGTCGGATAGCAGCTACAACATCTTTTCAAAATTAAGCCATCCTACAATTTCCCTCTGTAATAGAAATATTGGCTAAAAACATCAGAGGGAAGTCAAGGTAATGTAAAATTCATTGCTGGAGGAAGCTGACAAAAATAAAACATTTTACGTGTGTGTAATCTTTACGGGATGTGGAAAAAGCATGTGGAGAACATGCTGAGGGGATTACAAAGAAACTAACGCGTGTGTGTGTGTAATCTTACGGGATGTGGAAAAGAGCATGTGGGAGAACATGCTGAGGGGGATTACAGAGAAATTAACATGCATAGGGGATGAGAGAGAAACTAATCGGAAATGCATCTGGTAAGAACTTGACGAGCTTGTAACCCATGCAAGCAGAACACAAAGCGCGTGATTAGGAGGTGCAGCTCCCATTGGGGAGTGCCTCGACGGCAGCAGCGAACGTAGAAAAGGCGCCGGAAGAAAGTCGCACCGTCGGCCCCAAGGGCTCCGAACACATCAATACCAACAGGAAGAAGCCGTATATCGTTCGTGTGGCAGACTAGACCGTAGTGCGTGTGTTTCGCACGTTCAGCCATTGAGGCAGCTGCGCCGCCAGATAGGGCACACTGGGAAACGCGAGAAGTGACGTGTGGATGGGCCACTGTGACATCCAAAGCAATATCCTTCGGGTCGAGCCATATGCAGCAGGGATATAAAGATCTATGCGAAGGGCGGACGAGGAAGAGGACGAAGGGGGAAGGGGAGGAAGCAGATGTTCAAGAGAGGCAGAAATTCCAAGCTCCTTACAGTAGCGATGGAGAGCGTTACGCAAGACATTGTGGCGACGAGTCTGCCCATCGTTGTACTTACAGGTGAGGGCATGTTTGCCCAGGGGATCGAGCACCGGGGCGATGTCGTTGGAACGGCGAGCACATACCGGACATCGATCATGACCAGAGAAAATCGCGCGGCCGAGGCGTAGAGATACAGCGACTATCCAAGCTTGCGAGGACAGATAGGTGCCGCGGTGAGGGTGCGGTAAAGTAGAGAAAGCTGAACAGGCGGACGACTCACGGACAGATAGGAGGCGAGATCTGTCGCGGTCAGAGGATGATCGGAAGATCCGATCAAACGTCGAACTGTGAAGCTCAGACGAGATAGCAGACTGGAGCCGTTCGTCGGGGACCGGCGTTTGACACCTCTGAAACAGGGAAGTGGGCGACATGCGAAGGGGGATGAGAGAGAAACTAATCGGAAATGCATCTGGTAAGAACTTGACGAGCTTGCAACCCATGCAAAGCAGAACACAAAGCGCGTGATTAGGAGGTGCAGCTCCCATTGGGAGTGGTGCCTCGACGGGCAGCAGCGAACGTAGAAAGGCGCCGGAAGAAAGTCGCCCCGCCGGCCCCAAGGGCACCGAACACATCAATACCAACAGGAAGAAGCCGTATATCGTTCGTGTGGCAGACTAGACCGTAGTGTGTGTGTTTCGCACGTTCAGCCATTGAGGCAGCTGCGCCGCCAGATAGGGCACACTTGGAAACGCGAGAAGTGACGTGTGGATGGGCCACTGTGACATCCAAAGCGATATCCTTCGGGTCGAGGCCATATGCAGCAGGGATATAAAGATCTATGCGAAGGCGGACGAGGGAGAGGACGAAGGGGGAAGGTGAGGAAGCAGATGTTCAAGAGAGGCAGAAATTCCAAGCTCCTTACAGTAACGATGGAGAGCGTTACGTAAGACATTTGGCGACGAGTCTGCCCATCGTTGTACTTACAGGGGGAACGTTTGGGTGTTTTACTGTTGGAAGATATTTCCGACCTGTACTTACAGGTGAGGGCATGTTTGCCCAGGGAATCGAGCAACGGGGCGATGTCGTTGGAAAGGCGAGCACATACCGGACATCGATCATGACGGAAAAAAAACCCTTGCCGTCGTCGCCCAAGGCGCCATAGATATCAATCCCGACGGGGGAGAGGAGATATCGTTTTGGTTGCAGTAAGTGCCGTAATGACGATGTTTCTCGCGCTCGGCGAGAGTTGCGGCAGCGCCAGCGGTAACCGTACTTGGCGAAATGTGGCGGCTTGCGGAACTACAGAGAGAAACCCAAACTCCCCCGCTTTATTGCGTATCGCAGACCAACTGTCAATGCTTCTCTGCCATGAAGCACCGAAATATTCACCTTTAATAGTTTTCAATCCTAGGTGTCAAGTAATAGGGACTTCTGAAATGCCACCATCACTGTTACCTCCTAGAAGAATCTCTCAAGATTTGAGAGACACTACTTTTTAAATTTATCCGGTCACAAATTTAAATGCATCTTCATCGGACTACGAACTTTCCCACCACTCGCAATAAACTGATTCAGATTACCGCACCCACTTTAAGTCATTGAGCATTGAGCCGGCTCTGTAAGGAAGGTCATGTACTGTAGTGTTACCCATCAGCGACGACTTATCCCACATAACGCATTAGCCGCGTGGATATAACCGACCACATCTTCCATGCATGAAA
The DNA here is from genome assembly GCA_002205965.3 of Kappaphycus alvarezii. Taxonomy (NCBI): domain Eukaryota; phylum Rhodophyta; class Florideophyceae; order Gigartinales; family Solieriaceae; genus Kappaphycus; species Kappaphycus alvarezii. Next base: position 3,870 of record NADL03000118.1, read on the forward strand.
ATAACCCAAAAATTCCCCCCCCCTTTAAGTCATCTCTATAGCGTTTACTGAGATTTTCCAGTATTTTTGGGCTATGCATGAAGGAAAGAGAGAGCGTGTTGGGATGAATGCGGCTTACTCTTGACCAATTAATAAGCATACTCCTCCTTTATGATCAACATCCATGAAGGGAAACGTTTCAACCAACCAGATCCTCAGAAACATGGTTGCACTCTATTCAAATTCGTCATGTGATATCGTTCTACTGGAAACTACCACCACGCCGATAGAAACCCCGCTAATTACTGAGTGCTCTTCTTTACATATTATACAAAAAGTGTTACGTATAAGAAATGTACAGGCCGCTTCCGTCTTGCACTAATGAAATACTACAATACTGCGCGAAACTTTCTTTTGTATTTTCTCAGGAGTTCCACCCATTCGAAAGCTTCAGTTGCGTTCAAATTCATATACATGACACAAGCTACTTATAAATTGGAGGCAAACAATAAACTAGGTAATGGTTTTCCCATTTGAAAATTTTGACCCGAGCCAGCGTTCCAAGGGGGAAAACTTTGGTTTTAATGATTGAAAAACAAGGTCGGCTGTAATCCCGGATAATATTGGTATGCTTGGCCAATATACGGTATCTACGCTCCGTACAAATTTACTGGGTACCAACCCACATATCTACCACAGTAATTAAGCCCACATTTCAAATATTGGTAAGTGAAGGTACGGTCTTGTAATGTCACAACCTGCGCGAAGTCAAACACTTACTGATCCTCGTCCTCAATCGAATCTGGCTCTAATGGGTCGCTATTAACGTCGTCGCCTTCCACAGAATTAGAGTCAGACCAATCCATCCAGCTAACCGGCACCCACAGGCGCTCAGTTCCATACGGGCCCTGCAGAGGCAAACCGGTGGTCTTCTCCATGCTCGTAATAGCCTCGCCCGCGCGCCTAGTGTACGCCTGCCCATAGGCGACTTCGGGTTGAATGTGATAGGGGCGGCTTCCTGAGAAGATAGGGACTGCTCGTTACTTATTTGTGACGGGCGTGAGGGGTTCGGTAGACACGGAACGATGACGATGGTCCTGTTTGATTTGGCAGTGAAGGGGCAACCTCTGGGTCCGAGCGAATTCCGTCATAGACGGTGGCCAAGTGAAGAGCAGCAAAGTGCCGTCTTGCGCGTTGTGCCAGTAGTGCGATGCCCGGCAAAAGGAGGCAGAAAAAATCCACCATCACAACCGTGGCGAGCCATGGTGTAATCGCTTGAAAAACTTCCGGTAAGCGTTCCAATTATTGTAGCTTATTCCCTTACAGTGTGCTACTTGATGACTTCTCCAAGTATCTCGTATCATCGCCCAATCTTATCTCTGAAACATTGAAACAGCTATAAATCCCCCTTTTTGAAGCATTCCGATAATGTTCGGTTGTATTTCGAACTTCCTCAACCCCCAATTAAATCGCCTACTGGGCACCAGTGAATGATACGCAAATTAGCATCAAGCTTTACGTACTATTCAAAACAAAAACAACATTGCCGGCTTCGCAAGCTTCCTACTTTGCAGCCGCGGTAAAAAAAAAGTAAACTTACGTGTGCGCCGAGCACTAACTGGTGCACTTCCCAAGGAGCCGACAAATGGCTGTGAGCCTGATGTATGCAGAGTGCGTATAGCCGTTCTTACTTGATGCGTTTATCTACTAGGAGGAAAAATTTGTTTAATTCGCAAAGTAGTTCTTCAAATGTGGAAACGACGTTACTACCTATGAACAAGTATATGTAGTTAGAAGTTTGGATTGACTGAATTTTGATCAACCTAGCCCACATACTCTTTTGTAGCTTGGTGGCATTATTTCCCCGCACTCTAGTGCTGATCTCTCTTCTACTTGCTGGTAGAGGAGAAAAGGTTTGGGGTTTTACTCTTGGAAGATATATTAGATCTATCCCATGTTTTCCAGACAACCACAATCGACTCAAAAAAGTATACCGACACAGCAATGGGAAGGAACTACGCTTCCTAAAACGCTACCTTCAGTGTAGTGTTACCTGCGCTTGCCGTAACATTTTAGGTGCATCCACACTGCCATACAAGTTGACTAGGCATCTGCCTGCAAATCTCCAACAGTTAACCAACCAAAGCAATGATCAAATATATCTTCCAAGAGCAAAACACCCAAACCTTTTCACCTTTAGTTAACCAACCTACCTCACAGTCCCTCTAGTAGTGATGTTTCAACTCCCAAAATATCGATAATGTGAGCCGAAAGATCCAAGACATACATATGTCGACATAAAAATTCTATGGAAGCCCTTGATATTCACAAAAATGAGTCTAGGAGGGGTTTCACGTTTTTAGCGGAAGGTGCGATTGTTGTGAGAAAACAAGCCTCGACAAACATGCATAGTGAAATGAGCTCGGTTTATCCATACAGACACTATATCGTCTAATTCATTGGGGATATACAGTATATATGGGTCCTATACTTCAAAGTGGGGGGGGGATTTAGGGTGTTTTTAATACACGAAAATGAGGTCAGCTGTTCCCTGAGGGATTTTGTCCTTCAAAGACACGAGAGACGAGCCATGTTTTATATTCAAAATTGCTGAGAATTTGACGGTGCGTCATCAGGAATCGTGATTACTCGTGGAGTGATAACATTTACGGCGAAGTTACGTAAAGGGTGCCTTGTACGATTCAGTCACTGCACTGGTTCGATATGTAACTACCATTTAGTTATCATTCTGCCTGAGTAAACGAAAACTTGCAGTCACGGAAACCTACAGCTCCATGTACTTGTATGGTAAGAGTATTTCTAATTTTCCTGGTGTCAAGCGTAGAAATCCACTGTAACATGATAAATGCAATACCGCCACTTCCCTTATTCATCTCACTTCATGCTACATTTGTACTCATGTTTACGATGTAGTCACTATCTGATAACTCCGGAACTTAGCCGAACGTATCTTCCAAATGTAAACCACCCAAACAGTCCCCTTCTGCACTCCTCTCGAAAACATCTTGAATCCTGTTACTGCGTCTCTCCTTTCTCTGCAGAGTGAACTCTTCGCTTCTTTAAACAATTTCCTTTTACTTTACAAACCTTTCCCCTCTTCCAAGAGTAAAACACACACACAAACCTTTTCTCCTTACAAACTTAGATCGCATATATCTTCCAACAGTCAAAACACCCAAACTTTTCCCCTTACAAAAAATATTGGGTAGAGAAAAGTGCCATTAGCACCTGCTGCAACATTTCACGTACATTAGCAGTACATTACAAGTATACTAGGTGTCAGCCAGTTTAGATGTTCCAGTCAATGACCCACCCCCTGCCCCGTTTTACGAATGTAATGTTTGAGTTGATTTACTGCGAGTGGAACCTAGGGTAAAATTCGCACTAGCCTGTCCCGCCTGGTGGCGGCGATGCAAACACTGTGGTGAAAATAGGCGCCCTATGGAATAGCGTCCTCCTTTACGAAATTGATTTACATTTAAACAGTACGTTATAATTAATTTACTAACATTACTGTCTACTTTTAGGAGGACAACCACTGATTCAGTCGTCCTTTGAACTAAACACATGAGGTTCCATTTGGTACAAGTTTGTGGGTTTAAGTAGGAAGGTTTGGGTGTTTATACTTGGAAGATATATTATAATCTATCCTGAGGTATTCCAGAAAACGACAATCAACTCAGAAGGGTAATTAAGATACTGTGGTAGGGAGAAGCAACGCTCTATAAAAGGCAGCCTTAAGGCCGCCATCAACTATGCCGCATCGGATATGACGGTTGCTGCAACATACCTTTTCACCAAGACCCCGTTCTGGTTCACTCTAAGTGAGAATTTTCAAATGTAGTTTCACTTAGTCTCTTCTTTGGATTGTATATCAGTGGTAAGTAGGATAAGTTCAGAAAAATGCTTGATTCATGGTTTCTTTCTCCATGAAGCTTAGATGGGGAAAGGTTTGCGTGTTTTTACTCTTGAAGATAAATTCGATATGCTAGGATGAGATCGAAGCTTAGCAAAAGCTGAACTGGAAAGTCTTGGATGTTTTACTCTCAAAAGATATATTCGATCTATCCTAAAGTTTTCCAGACAGCCACAATAGACTCGCAAAAATGTGCCGACACAGTAACGGGGGAGGAATACTATCCTACTGCTGTGTCCGTAAATCGCCGTCGCCTTCACCAGTGGCCTTGCTAGATAGTAGGCTCTTCTCCTTTTTATCCTCTAAGTAAAGGCAAAATCACACTTGAGAGTGAAATGTGGGGTTAATTTACTGTGGTAGATATGTGGTTGGTACCCAGTAAATTTGTACCGAAGCGTCGATACCGTATATTGGCCTCTAAGTAAAGTGGGGGAATGATGGGGTAGTTTATTCCGTCTTCTGACATTTCTAGCTTGGCCGGCCTCCAGCCAGTTTTCTAGCGTTTTGACGGCTTCCGCCAATCTCTTACATTGTAAGCCTTTACCCGCATCACGACATCCCTCAGGAACAGCTGACCATATTTTTCATGGATTAAAAACATCCCAAATTTCCCCCCTTCTAGCGAGGGGAATCTAAACGAAGTTTGGGATGCATTTCTTCTTTCCCTATATTAAATAAATTTTCAATTGAGTTCAAAATATAATAGTCGCTCGCTGTCCCACCTTTCAATTGAGTTGCGCACGTTATGTTATCGACTTGCATCTAAACAGTCTCTTAACTGTCATTATACTATTTAAAGTTCTTCCGCAAAGAATACCTTTAGATTTTGTTGTAATGATTTTTATCAAGAGAAAGAGAGCGAGAGACTTTATCTATAAGGTATGAACAACTTAAGTTTCATATTCGCGAAATTTGATCATACGGAGAGATTTAAAGATGATAAAAGTACTGCCTCTAGTAGCACTGTCCTTCTAACTAACTTCATATATCCCATTAACACAGCTCTCAAGAAAATAACTGCTCCAAAAATTTTGGAAATATTACTAACACAGGTTCAATATATTCTGTTGGGATAGAGCCCAAAACTATGAGTCTGCATTCAATGTTCCATGGCGGAGCAAAAGCTGAGTATCCTTAATTCGTCATAAACTACATACAGTACTTTATGTTTCTGGAGATAATTTGAATCCAACGTGTCAAAAAAAATGCCCCAATTACAATAATAAATATGAAACAATTTCAGTTGGCTTACAGTCTAGGGCCCATCAGTCATCATCTCTTAAGTAGGAACTCTCTCTGATATAAGACCTGCCCTTAATGCATTTTGAGCGATATCGTAATTTACCTTGACTTGGCAAGTACGCCCCTCTCGCGCAGAAGCACAAACTCTGCTACTCACGTTGTTCAAATGAAACAGACTGGACCAACAGCAATATCGGGAAAATCATCGTTCCCCCGCTATCATCATTTGGTCTTTGTGCAATTCGCCTCTGTTTCCTTCTCCATCTCAACTAAGAAACGTCACAATGGACTCCGGATCAAGACCAACACAGAGTCCCACATTTCTATCTCGACCCCTGGGATTGCGAAAATCAAGACATTCCTCATCGGAACCTCAGCGAAGAGAAAGGTCACTAGCAAAAAAGAACGCTCGTACGAATTCCTCAAAGGGGAAAACCGATTCCCATGTTACTATACGGGATCATCATCCTGAACCCGTAATCTCTGCCAGTGAACTCTTCGACATAATTAATGAGCAGAAAAAGCTACTGGATGATACAGAGCACCGTGTTCATGCCCTTCATACACAAATTTGTGGGTATACTCCTGAATACCCTCGTTTCAATCTCTCTCGTGTCGTCTCCATAAGTACATATCATGCGGATGATTTCTGCATTGGAAAGGGTCACGCCGGAGAGCTGGAAGACCCTTTGGAAAAGGAGTGCCCAGATAGTACTGAAAGAAGGATCAGAGAAAACCGTGATCGTTGGCCCAGGTCTGTCGTAGATGATTATATGTCAGTGGAAGAGTAAGGGGATGTCTTTTTCTACTACAATCACCATTAACTTTCCATTTGAATGAAGTTATGAAGTTTATACCCCCTGCTGAGCGATAAGTGTACCCCGCTTTTCATGAAATGTCCATGAAGACATTTTATCTGTGACAACATTATTCAGAGAGGCCAAAGGTTTGGGTGTTTTTACTAAACATTCGATCTATCCTAAAGTTTTCCAGACAACCACAATCGACCCAAAAAAGTATGCCAAGACAGTAATGCGGGAGGAACTACGCTCCCCAGAACGGCACCCTAAGACCAGCCATCAAGCAGGCCGCATTGGACATGACGGCTGCTCCAGCGGGACTTTGCATCGAAACCCCCCGAATCTTTCCGTACATCTTCATTGTCCTCACGGTCATGTTCCTTATTCAGGGAAACGTTTGGGTGTTTTACTGTTGGAAGATATTTCCGACCTATCCCATGGTTTTCCAGACAACATTATTTAGGGACGAAGTGACCTCTCCCGCGCGGTAAGGAATCCTTTCGTAGAGCTTCGATCTGCGATATTCCGCAGAAAAAAGCATGGTATGGGAACCAGAAGTGGTACGGACGATTTTGACCGTGCGTTGCTTAACCTAATCGCCCTATCCCACCCTAGGTTTTGAAGATTCAGCTGGGGGAATGATGGGGTAGTTTACTTCGTCGTCTGACACTTCTAGCGGGTGGAATCGAAACTGAGCTTCAACCCTCTCACTAGTTTTCAAGACGCCGTGACAGACAGGTACAGAGGGGACTAGGGGAAAGGTTTGTGTGTTTTACTCTTGGAAGATATATCCGATCTATCGAGGAGACTAGTGTATTGCTTCTATATCGCCGAATAGGATCAGGTGTCTCCGCATTTTAAATTTTGCCCCGCAGAAGGGTGCACACTTTTAATCCGCCCACCTCCCTCAACGCGATCGTCTCTGCGAAGCATAGATAATTAGGCTCGTACCTATCTCTATATCGACACTCTTGAGTTGGCACCCAGACGCATACAGGGTGCCAACCAATGTCGCGCGGAACATGGCCGTTAGGGCGATGGAGACCTATGGCAAGTTCTGAGATGTGCTTACCCAAAGTCTCGCTGCTGCGGCCGTAATATCCAACGCAGCATGTCTGCTGGCCGGCCTTGAGCCGGCATTTCTGGGAAAATTAAGAGGTACTGCTGGCCACTTTTCAGGATATTCCGAGACACAGGCAACCATATCTTTAAAACAATAAAGCACCCTACATTCATCCCCTCCTGGTGGATGGAAGGCACAAGTTTGCAAAAGCTGTTGCGTGTAGAGTCATAGAGCATTTCTCGAGGGCGAGATCAACATTCCCACAATGATTTTCCGCGCTAGTTGTCTCCTCTGACGCAGCCCGCATGCTGTCTGGTCTCCGCAAATCTTTCTAGACACAATGAGGGTGTCTGTAATATTCCACATTGAACAACGCATACCTTCAAACCCCCAAATTATCAGCATCCCCAAGTCTCCCGGTAAGCATCTCTAAGGGGGAAAGTTCTGGTTTCTCCTGTTTGAATTTGAGGCTAGCTGTCTACCGAAGGATTGCTAGAATGGGCACAAGCCTACAAACCTCCGGAATAGTAAGATGCATACCGCAAGTTCATAGCACTCCTGACACTCGCACCACCCAATTTAACCCAACACTTTCCTCTTATTACAATGACTGTATGCAGCTTTGAGTCGATTGTGGGTTGTGGTTTCTGTAGTGATGTGCGCAAATTCGCACACGAAAAATTTAGATGAGGACCATAATTGTATACAGTATTGGAACTGGGAAGATATTTTTACAGTTTTTGAATTTGCAAGATATTTTTAATTTGGGTGAGTGTGGCAAATTCATCGGTTGATTTTTTATTTTAGGACACGCTGTCATAGTGGATGTCAGTACAGTTCTAGGTTGTGGGTGATACTACGAGTGACTCTGAAAGGTCTATATAATGGCCACATCAATTCCCACCCCTGGCCGATGGGTGGCTGGCATGGGTATGGCACCTAGATATTTACCTTGAGGAAATATCTTCTAATGGTCTCTCTGGTTCACACGATTCCCGTGAATGCGTTTTATGGTATTTAGTATGTTTGATTGAGACTTTAGGATTAGCCGAAAGTCTATATAAGCTGAGTAAAGTGCTTCCTCCTTGAGAGGTCAAGCAAGTTGGCAGACAACTTCAGGTCAAGCTCCGAGTAGTAGGAAGTTGAGAGTCAACTTCAGACCCAGAAAACTTTTTCCTAAGCTGGTCGCAGAGCATCAGTGGTAGACCTGCCCCTTTTATACTTGCTTGTAGCCCTCTCAACTCTCTCCCATATACACTCCTTTTTATTTGTTCAACTATACCACGGTAGCACTTTTGTCGCTCGCAACACCTCCGTCTTGGGGTAGTTGGTTCTAAGTATCTCTTCTCCCGACGATTTACCCCTATCATTTGGTACTCTTGTGGAGGGGGTTGCACCCGAGGTATTCGAGTTGAGCAGTCTTAGGGAACCATTCGAGGGGATTTCTTTTCTGTAATCATGGATCTCAACGCTGCTCGTATAACGTTCACAGGGGGCAAGAATGAAGACGTTGAGGAGTTTCTCTATACATATGTCAACGTTGTGATGCGTGAGAAGAGCGATGAAGAGAAGGCCGAAAGTATCTTCGCCTATCTTCATGGTGACGCAAAGCACAAATATAAGGCCAAGTTTATCAACGGGTGGTCTCTTAACGGGAATGGGCGTAACTTCGGTGAGGTATGTGAGTGGCTTGTGAAAGAATATGCTAAGGAGGTAGAACCAGATGAGATGATTCGTACCGCCATAGAGGCCCGGCTCAACTTCGACGATTTGTTAAGCTCATTGGTATACTTGTGTGATCTCTATGAAAAGGCTGGGTTCAACGCCCAAGCCAAGTACGGAATGCTGCGTAAGGCGGCGATGGGGGATAAGCGGCTCTCCGATTTCCTCCTCATCAAGGGCCCTCACACTTTTAATGAACTGAAGGGTACCATAGTAGAATTTGTCAAAAATTCGGAGACGTTTCAGTCACTGAGTGAGGTACCGAGGGAAACCCGCATCTATGCTATCGTACATCCTGAAAAGAATTATCAAAGGCCAGCGACTAGCGCAGCAGCATTGGAATCAGTCAGGAGCGATGTCAAAAACTTGGAAGAAAGGTTGGAAACCCGATTCGATAATCGACTTGACATGATAACCTCGCAGTTGGAAAGCCTTACTCTTACCATTAAGAAGAACCAGTCTGGGGCCCCCAAGGCCGCAGAAGTCTGTTCCTACTGTCACAAGCCTGGACACTTTGCAAATAGGTGTCCTGATAATCCACATAGAAACACTCGTTGTGGAAAGTGCGGTCGTTACGGGCATCATGAAAGTAACTGCTGGTCTAAAGACAACAGAAGAGCAAATTTATCGGACGCGAGGAGTGAGTCAGGACCAGAGATGAAAATCTTACAAAACAGGAAGGATCAAAGGTTGGCGGATGCCGGTAATGTATCCATCGCTGAAGAAATCAGTCAAGTTAATGTGACAAAAAGGGATGGGGAAGGGAACGTTTTGTCGAAAAAACCTAGGCTAGATTATGGAATGCTGGAGCATATCCCAGCACCTGTACCTCCTCGAACCAAGAGGCTTGATCAAGTTGTTCCAGGGTGGGAAACACTTCGGCCAAGAAGACGAGAAAGAGTAAGAAATTTAAGAGTATCCCGAAGGACGTACTAGAATATGTGAAGAAGTACAATTTGGTGGCTGAGCTTGCATCGGCCCCAACTGGGATAACGTTTGGTCAACTTTTGAGGGGCGACGCAGAGGATGCGAGAAAGAACTCAAAAAAATTATCAGGTCTAATAAGTCCGCTAAGGGTAAGAAACTGTTTCTTCAATCGGCCTCGACAGCACCAAGACGTCTTAAACTAGTACCAGTCAAAGTATTGGGAATGCAAACCCAAGCTCTTTTCGATTCGGGCGCTGTTCCAAACCTTATTTCAGAAACTTTGGTGACAGATCTAGGTCTCGAAATTATTCCAACTACTCGAAGAATAACTGTGGCGGATGGAACCGTCTCAAAATGCATGGGCACTGTTGACAAGGTTTCCGTGTTCTTTGGGGACTCTAAAGTTGATGTAGACTTTCTTGTCATGCCGATCTCCCTTTCGATGCAATCATTGGCTGCCCTACCATGGAAAGACTAGGGACCTGCATTGACTTGGGCAACCAAATCGTTTCAGTTAATGTTGACGGCAGAACCGTGAAGATGCCCCTGGATTTCGACAAAAGCACACATCCGGGATTAAAGAAACGGACAGTGAAGATTTCACTTCTAGCTATGACAGCGAAGATTCGAACCAACTAACACTTTCGGAAGTGGAGAAGGGTACGCTCGGGGGATAATGAACATGGCATGGGACGATTATGATTCTGGGTTTGAAACAGATGAAGACTGGAATTCTAGGGTAGGTTGACACCTGAATGTGTTTCTTTTTGCGATAATATCGAATCAAAGGACGGAATTCGGAGCATGAAAGAAGATTACAATTGCAAGGAAAACAGGAATATATCGGATTCCATATCTGAAGATGTGAGCACGCCGGAAAGGTCCTTCAAAATATTGAGGTTGAGGATCAAGAAGAAAAGGGCGCCAAATGGCAGAAATCAAGAAAAGTGCAGCACCTTCCCCCGCCGCCTCACTGAAAATATCCGACATGTTAACATCTTCCGAAGTAATTGCATGGAGTGTATCAGATTTAAGACAAGCAAGTGTACCGGTCACTCACTCATTTGAACTTACCGATACTCAACCAATTTACCACAGGCCTAGACGTCAACCGCCAAAATATGACCAATTTATCTCAGAGAATGTTACAAGTATGCTGGAAAATGATATCATTCGGCCAGTTTCATCCCCATGGTCATTTCCAGTTGTGGTCGCACCAAAGAAGGATGGAAAGCTGCGTTTTTGCGTCGATTACCGACAACTGAACCAGAGAATGATACCCGATCGATTTCCGATTCCGAATATGGAGGAAATCCTCGAGGACTTGAAGGACGGGAGATACTTCACCTCAATTGATCTTTACACTGGTTATTGGCAGATTCCATTGGATGAAAAATGCAAGGAAAAAACAACTTTTACCAGCAAAGCCGGTACATTCAGGTTCGAAGTGATGCCTTTTGGTCTCATGAATGCCCCAGCTACATTCCAAAGAATGATGAACGAGGTTTTGAAAGGACTTCCATTTGCAAGAGTTTATATCGATGATGTAGTGATATTCTCAAAAACCTTGGATCAGCACATATCGCATGTCAAGACTGTGGTGGAGAAAATAGCTGCGTACAGCCTGAAAATTAAGTTAAGCAAATGCTTCTTTGCGAAAACGTCTATCCAATTACTCGGTCATATCGTCGATCAAGAGGGAATTAAAGTGGATCCAGAGAAAACGAAAAAAATCAAGTTGGCACCAAGGCCCGCTTCAAAGACGGAGGTTCGAAGCTTCTTAGGACTGGCCTCATATTACAGGAGATTTATCAAAGATTTCGCCAAGACTGCAGCACCGTTACATGCCAGCACAACAAAGAACGGAAAATTTTTATGGAACAAGGAAATGCAAACCGCATTTGAAGAGCTTAAAGATAAGCTATGTGTCCCCCCAGTGCTCATGTATCCAGATTTCAAGGAGACCATTTGTTGTGGAGACAGATGCCTCAGAACGGTCTTTGGGTGCCGTTTTGTCCCAAAAAGATGAAAACGGAAGACTACACCCTGTTCAATTCGCAAGTCGCACTCTGAATGATGCGGAAAGAGATACTCAGTCTGCGAGAAAGAAGCGCTAGCTGTCGTCTTCGCGCTGAAAAAGTTTCGCGTATACCTTTTATCACTCGAGAAATTTGTCTTGATAACTGATCACCAGGCACTTAAGACAGCATTCCAAAAGAAAGATGTACATCACCGCTTGGCCCGATGGCTCGACATTTTCGCAGAATATCGGTTTGAAATTGTGTATAGGCCCGGACGCAATAATCAGCCTGCCGATTACCTATCCCGCTTGAGGGATCCACTGATTCCAAATGAAAAAGCTTCGAGAACATCGTCGGAGTTGCCGAGGTGCAAGTGCCGAACAATAACGAGTACGAAGCTAATATTCACGGACTAATTAAATTCCTGGATGGACTAGAAATGAGAAAGGTTGATATTGAACACAGAAATTGGGTACGCAGGAATCAAAAGGCTTTTACACTATGGAATGGGAAACTCTTCCGACACACGAAAGCCGGTCCTCGACTAGTGGCCCCTTTGAAAGAAAGAATGAAGATCTTGAGGACTTTTCATGATGAGTTAGGGCATTGGGATCTCGAAACAACCAAGAAATTCGTTACTGAGAGATTCTGGTGGCCCAGTATCCATAAGGACGTCTATAACTTCGTGAAAAGCTGCGACAACTGTCAAAAATTCACGCCAATACGAAAGTATAAGACAACTCTAGGCTTTCCAGTTTCCGGTCTCTTTGAAACCTTTCAATTGACTTTGCCGGCCCATTCAAGGAAACCTCTTCCGGAAACAAATACTCCTTATAGGGGTGGAACATCTTACTGGATGGCCAATAGCAGTTGCAGTTGAGGAGGCCAATGCTGAAGTGGTCCTGAGATTCATCGAAAAAGAAATAATTGAACCGTTTGGTCTTCCAAAAAGGATCATCTCAGATAACGCCCTTTGTTTTACTGCAAACTTCACTACTTCGTTTCTTGGAAGAGAAAAGGATTCAGCTGAAGACACAGTTCTCGCATACGCTCCTATGTCAAACGGTAAAGCGGAGAGGATGGTTGGAACCATCAAACGAGCAATATCGAAAACTATGTCGAGAATGAAATCCAGTGGGAAGATGCCTTACCAAAAGTGTTATACGGCTATCGTCGAAGAAGAGGAAGAAGTGGACGGTCACCGTTTGAGCTAATGTACGGAAGAGCTCCTAGAATGTTACAGAGAGATGGAAACAAATATTATCGATGAAGAGAGTAGAGAGGTCGAACTACTGGCCACCGAAAGCTGGAGATCACACCGCGCGCTAACACAGACAAGAAATAAGGATGAAGAGCCTCCAGTCCAAACTTTCTCAGTCGGCTCTAAAGTACTTGTACACGGAAAAGCAATGCAACAGGCTGTGAAGTGGCCGGCTTTCCAAACAAAGTACTCGAACCTTGCATCGTCACGGAGGAAAGACACCCGCATATAAGCTCTGTTCAAGCTCAGGGAAGAGATCAAGGAGGGCAATCCATGCACGTCGTCTGGTCCCTTACCATCAGAGGCCTGAAGAATTCCTTCTCACACAGGACTATGCGCAACCACGGGATACTCATCTTTAACTATAGAATGATTCCTATGGGAGGAAAAAGGGCCTGGGAATGGATCATCTCGATTACGCGTGACTACTACGAACTCCACGTAATCATCCATTTCTACATTAATATATGCCTATGTTTTCGTACGTTGAACGGACCATTGCTACCTGAAGAAGATTTCCGACTATTAATCAGAGTTCTATTCTTCATTCCAAAACGGAAGGTTCACGGAAGCAGGTCCAGAGTTTGTGGAAGTCATATATCATTACTCTATAGGAAGGTATGGAATGGTAGCTATCGGAGACTTGTCGCAAACATATCTGAACATTATCCGTCCAGTTTACGTATTTCTCAAGAACAACCAAGATGTGCGACTGAGAGGTTACAGCTTGCCCCCTGATATGGAATATCGACTGGTCCCATATCCTCTATGGGAACCTTACGTTGCTCCGCTCAGAAACACAACCTCAGCCGAAGACCAGGATCCTCCCGAGGCCGTGATGATGATACGAGCTGGACCATCAAGTGATCGGGGCGGATCATCGAAGAGGGCAAGGCGTCGGGAGCAGCGAGGAAGATCGCCAAGAAGATCGCCTCAAACACCGCCTAGTCTCCCAGGGGGAAACTATGCATCCTTAATTATTGGACGGCTACCAATTAGACGTTGGCTTCGCGAAATGACAGAGGACCCACGAGAAGCAGAAGTAATTTCCTTTTTTGCAATTAGTATTTGCATGTGCTTCCAGACCATTCACGGGGCGCACCTTACTCGTGAGGACTCAGTCCTTATGTTGCGAGTTTTTTTCTCCTTCAGATACCCGTTTCTGGACCCGTTGCCAGAAAAGTTTGCATACTACGTTTACTACCTCACATTTGGAAGGTTTGGAGAAGTGAAACGGGAGGAGCTCATTAGAGAACACTATGAAACCATACGCCGAATCTACGAAACTCTTGACCAAGGAGATGAGCCGGTCATCGCACGGTACACACTCTCTCATCATATTGGAAATGAGCTACTACCATATCCTTATAGTGAACCCTATACTCTCCCTGATGAATGGATAGAACTCCCACAAGAACAACAAGAGCAGTGACGAGCCGGGACGTTCGTCTTGAGCGGGAGGGCGTGATGTGCGCAAATTCGCACACGAAAAAATTTAGATGAGGACCATAATTGTATACAGTATTGGAACTGGGAAGATATTTTTACAGTTTTTGAATTTGCAAGATATTTTTAATTTGGGTGAGTGTGGCAAATTCATCGGTTGATTTTTTATTTTAGGACACGCTGTCATAGTGGATGTCAGTACAGTTCTAGGTTGTGGGTGATACTACGAGTGACTCTGAAAGGTCTATATAATGGCCACATCAATTCCCACCCCTGGCCGATGGGTGGCTGGCATGGGTATGGCACCTAGATATTTACCTTGAGGAAATATCTTCTAATGGTCTCTCTGGTTCACACGATTCCCGTGAATGCGTTTTATGGTATTTAGTATGTTTGATTGAGACTTTAGGATTAGCCGAAAGGTCTATATAAGCTGAGTAAAGTGCTTCCTCCTTGAGAGGTCAAGCAAGTTGGCAGACAACTTCAGGTCAAGCTCCGAGTAGTAGGAAGTTGAGAGTCAACTTCAGACCCTAGAAAACTTTTTCCTAAGCAAGTCGCAGAGCATCAGTGGTAGACCTGCCCCTTTTATACTTGCTTGTAGCCCTCTCAACTCTCTCCCATATACACTCCTTTTTATTTGTTCAACTATACCACGGTAGCACTTTTGTCGCTCGCAACACCTCCGTCTTGGGGTAGTTGGTTCTAAGTATCTCTTCTCCCGACGATTTACCCCTATCATGTAGTACGTCAGGATAGATGGAATATCTGCTAACAGCAAACCGCCCAAATTTTCTCCTTTCTCCTTATTAAGACGCCTTTAACTCTCTCGAGAAACGGCGGGTTCCATCCTGCAGGCATGTTGCGTTAGACTTCGCTTACGCAGACGACAATCGGTTTGAAAAAAAGAGAGGTCGAGAATGGATCTCTGAATTTAGGGAACAGGAATTTATGGAGATGAACGGTTCGTAATAACAGAGTGCTCGACTTTCTGCGAATTTTTATCGAAAAAGGCCGAAACGATCATCGCAGTGGATTTGCTATTTGCCTCTTTGCTCCATTTGAATGACCTGAGGATCAAAGAAGTGCTGTCTAAACTCGGAAAGGAGACAAAAGATTTGGTAGTAATGTTATTGATTTGTGGTATCATGGTTAGGCTAAATTTCAGCCTTAAAACAAGGATCATCGATAAATAGTTTTTATTTTATCCCGAGATGAACTGTTACTGCCCCATCTGGAGCTTTACAGGGGAAGAGTGTAGAGGGGAAAAAATTGGTTGTTTTAATGATTGAAAAATAAGGTCGGCTGTAATCCCGGATAAAATTGGTATGTAGAGTGTAGAGTGCTTTCATTTTGAAAGATACTGTGGCTAGTTTAAGAATAAGTGGCTCACTGTACCTCCCGTGACGATTTAGGACGCCTAATTTCCTGAAATAGGACAAGAACGTAGTGCAATTACTGTGGTTTAACCGAAGCGAAATGATATATTGGTTACTGGGATTTCGAAAAAGTTGAAGGACCTAGGAAGCTGTGCGGCGTCAGGGGATCTACCATTCAGCGAAAAGTGAACGTGTTTTACTCCAGATACTGAAAGTGTTCCTAACTTTCCCAATCTCCCTACTACAGGCTGAGAGCCATTTTCGTTTAACGGCACCCAACCTTGACGGTCAGATCAAAGCAGGCTTGCTTACTGAAGAGGCTACTAGCTACTTTTTAGTTTCTTGAAATGCTGTGCTATCCGCACTATATTATGGATCTTTTATCATGTTTTGAGTGTAAATTGATATGATTACTCACCTATGCACTACCCGCAATCGTTAAGTGTCACTTTCCCCGTCAGTAGCCATGCGTTCATGTGACAATATATGCCGGGGGAAGCAAGTTTATTTCATTCACTCTAACAGACATGTTGTCTGAAATCCAGTCAACGGTTATGGTGATATGTAGCAAGTCAAATTTTTGAGGCAGGAGGAGATGGAACCCCAAGAAAAAACCAAGTACAGGGTATTTCAGCAAGCAAAAAGCCGCAGTGGAGGTCATTTCCAATGAGTTGTGTCTTTGCAGGAAGCGGAATCTTTAACGAGATGGGAAACAAGAGCTTATAGGTGCCAAGGAGGTATATGGTAGAAATCAATTAGAAAGGATGCGTGCAGGAAACGAGATCGTGAAACTACTCATGGGGAGGGGTGTTACAGCATCTAGTGGTAAGGTTGGCAAATAGGTGGAAGAAATGAATATCTTCGGGCCCGAGGGCACCCTATATTTCTATGACTACTGGAATAAGCAATATATCGTAGGAATCGAGAATTCCTCGTTGTGAGAGTGTTTGGAATCTTCGGCTAGGGCTGTTGAGGCGGCTCCAAAGAAAGTGCCATGGTGGACGAGGGACTAGACGAGGAATAGGCGATGGAAACATCCAAGACAGGTGGTAGGAATGGTTCAACAAGTATGAAATCCTAGAAACCAATTACCCCAGAACAGAGATGTTGTAAGCGACAGAAGTGCTATCGAAGTAGAGTTTTGGGAACGAGAAGAGGTGATTAAGAACAAGGGGTCAAAGAGCTACAAGAGAGTATGGAATTAACAATTCTTCCACATAATCTCAGGAGCGAGCGTAAAGTGCTTGCCCTCTCCAAGAGTAATCGTTTTAATCAGCTTATGTAGACTTCATGTATAATCCTGGAGTCTCAATAACGCCTATCTAATATCATAAAATGCTTTCAAGTGAAATGTATAGAAGAGATTGACTAGAGGGAAGATATTGTCAAGCTAAATATATAAGTGCACATTTGGTGCTCTAATCCACCGCGCTGGAATTTTATCGACATTTGTAGGGTGAATCATAGTTGAGTTAGGTATCTTCGGGCACCATAACCTCTAATGTCTTCGGCTGCTTTCAGCTTGTCTCAAAATTTAAAAAATACTACCATGAATATGCCAGGATGAAATATATAAAACTCATGCAAACTCATCACGCCGTGAATTTTTCATGGTTTCATAATATAAAGCATGAAAGTTGAGCTACCTATCTAAATTAGAGTCTCTTCCTGATATTTCCCGAAGACACATTTCTAGTGCATATTACGCGCCCTTGCTTATGAAGAACGTCTCCGGTCGTCATTTTTATTCCGTTGTCGCATGAAAAGGGTGCCACAATGTATTTTCATGCAACCTAATCCGTAAAGTATCGAAGCAAATATCTAAAAGGGATACACTCATCATCGATAGTGTCCATTTGGCGCCCGAAAACACAAGCATATGCTTGTCATGAAATCTGAAATGACTTGCGCATCTTCGCGTCCTCTGAGATATTGCACAGCCAGGTAGGTATTTCCTTCTACCTACTGTATGTTTTGCATGCTTATGATGTAAGACTATAGATGAAGAAGCAGTAGGCCACTGCATTGATGTGCGCTACCGTTTGTCTTTGTACTGAGGTCTGAGCACGGTCCTCTAGGGTATTTCCGGAACCTATTCTTGGCCTGTTACGGTCTTCAGGGGGTCCGCTTTGGTCATCATCAAGCCCCAGGAAGATCAGCTTCCGTATTTGCACTTCCGTTGCGGAGAGGTGAAGTGCGAGATTCCCGTGTCGGGTACGGCGTCCATCTTTATTCTATACCCGGGGTAAGCTGTAACGCAATAAGATATACATATTGATGGTCGTTTAGAAAAAAGTGTAAGTACAATAATCAGATAGGTTTGCAAGTTTTTTTGTAGCTATCTTCTTATATCCTCCGACGGAATAATTATATATTACTTCCACAAAATTTGAATTTGCTTTCATAAAATTCCACTTTTGGAACAAGAACAGAATTGTTTGTAATAGTTGCTAATCTTCCTCGGGAAACAATTTTCCATTTAAAGTTCGGGAACACGAGCAAATGTTTATATATAGCTGTATGTAATTCTAAGCAATCATCCATAATCGAAGCAAAAATCTACCCACCTCTTTTTATTCCCATAGGAAGCATTCTGCACTTATAAATGATTGCTTTTCTTGGTTGCACTTAGTCCGGGTTGAAAAGAAATTATTAAGGTCTTTTACGTTAAGAGACGAGACGAAGTGCGTGCATTTCCCTTTTCGATTTCTTCTCCAGCTTGACTAATTTTTAATACAGGTGTCTCTCCTCCATGATAGGGCGAGGGTTGGACTATTGTCGTCGGAATGCTGAAAAATTTATAGCATGTTGTATGGGTATATGTGAGCAGAAAGAAATCTGGAGCCGAATAAAAAGGTTCGATAATGCTCATTTTCAGTTTCACTTGAGTATTTTGACAACGTTTCGTATGATATGCAATTTCTCTGTGGCCTATACGTCGACATCACTTTCTTCATTTTCGCTATTTGCCGCTACATCTCTTTCTATAATTCTGGCAGCCTTTCCCTACATGAGCACTAATGTTGAACGACTGTTTACACCTTTTTCTCGGTGATACCTATATAATACCTCTGGCCAAAGCATTTCCCGCACGATATCTTCACTTGCCATAGGTTGCCGTACTGCAATTTTAATTTTTCCTATCATTCTTTCAGATTTATAATTGTACATGGAGGGGTAAGCGAGAGAAGATTTCAATTTAATACCTTGCTCTCTTTAAAAAGTGCAGAATTTTCGTTGCAACGAAAAAATAGAATTATCGGAGAAATTCCTTTTCAGGAGACCAAGCGGATCAATTATTTGTTTTCTAACGAATTTGGGGATCAACTCTGCATCATCTTCTTAGTTGCGAATTTAAATGGCCAGCCTAGTAAGTTGTTCAACTCCTATGAGAAGATATTTTTTTCGCAAAAGGCGGTTCCTTAAATGGAACAGCAAAATCTATCGAGAAATTTCCAAAAAAGCCTAAATAAAGAGATATAGTCTAGTCTTGTAGTTATTTATTATGTTGAACTTTTGACAGTCGAAAAAGATTTTGACGAACTTGTCAGCAATTTTGGTCATGTTGCGCCACCAATATCTTTCCGAAATTAGCTGATTTGTGGTTACCAGATCTCAACTACTTGCTCACATATGGAATGTTCTCAAGATATTGATTCTCTTTTTGAGTCGGATATTAGTCTGGGTTTGGCTTGAAAGAGCCTTAAAAGTTTTACTTGACACAGAACAAACACCTTTTAAGTCCTAAGCATTCATTTTCTATGCTTTACGTCGACGTTTCGTAATAACATATCCTCCAATAATGAATTAGTTCTTGTATACTAGCCTCGAAATTGTTGTCGCAAATTACTGGCATTTCTAAATCCAACAATATTCTCAGGAAAACAATTACTGGTATTCGATAGGTTCCCCAAACGAGAATAAACTCCGGCTGGCTGATTACTGCGAATCGATCTGTATACAGTTTCAAACCGATATTCCTCAAAAACGTAGAGTCACCTTTCCAGCCGATGATGTGCATCTTTCTCCTGAAATTCTGCCGTAGGTTCCTTGTGAAGATTTAGTAGGAATAAGCTTTTCGAAGGATAAAAGAACAAGAAAAATTTTAAATTCAAAGACGAATGCCATTTTTTTCTTACAGACATATTGGCTCTTCTATGCATCATTTAGAGTGCGAATTGCAAACTGAATGTGGTACATACTTCCTTTTTCATCTTTCGGGACATGGATGCTCCCAAAGAAAGATAAAATTTACTTATTCCCACTATAAATGTATTTTAAAATCCGAATAATTGAGCACTGGAGTGTTGCATAGCCTTTTTTCAGGATTTTCGATTGCGTTTTTTATTTTCTTGTTCCAGAGAAATCTACAGTTTTCGCAGTTCCGGTGCGTAGAGACGCCGTTGCTTTGGCGAAATCTTTGATGAACTTTCGAGAATTGGAGAAAAGACCGAGAAAGCTCCGAACTTCCGTTTTTGAAGTACGTCTCGGTGCTATATACTTTGATTCTCTCTCGATCCACTATGTGGCCCAGTAGCTTGACGTAGTCGTGCGCAAAGAACCATTCGCTTAATTGGTTTTTCTGGTCGTAATCTTGTTTTAATTTCATTACTGTCTTGATGTCCAAAATATGTTCATCCAAAATTTCTGCGAATACTAGAAAATCATCAATGTGCACCCAAATGGGATTTCGTTGCAAATTTGTTCATCGTTTTATTGAATGTTGCTGGTGCATGATGAACTGAAGGCATTACATAGAACTTGAATGTACCAATTTTTTCTGGTATAAGTTGCTTGCTTCCCGCAATTTCTATCCAAAGAAATCTTCTATAGCCGCTTTACAGGCCATTTGATATGAAATAGTTCCTGTTCTTTAGATATTCGAGCATCTTCTCTCTATTTCAGATCCTATATCGAACCGGTATCGTTTTCAATTCAATTCTGGGTAGTTGAGGCAAAATTGTATTTTTCATTCCTGTTTATCGCAAACAAATCAGCAGATGAGCATGGTGGCGGGACCTTCTTAATAGTTATATTCGTACAATATTTGTAGCATTTTCAGCATACTTTTAACATTTCCGAAAATTCGCAGGTCAATGTTTTGGCAGCTAAAGTCGTAGTTCATGGTATATAAATTGAGAATCGGTAAGCTCAATGAGTGAGTGAGAGTACAGTTGCTTGTCTCAAGTCGGAAACACTGCATTAAATATGTTCGCAAGATATTAATGGCCCTGATATCTTCCGAAAGAGATAAAGGGTTTTCTTCAATTTTTCATTAATATTTACGATCCTCTGCTCTTCTTTCTGGTGACCTTTCCATCTCAATTTTTATTAATATCTTTCATTACATCTATATTTTCGGATTTGATCCCCACAGAATCGTTAGCTTCTCCAGACTCATATTCACCTTTCACGCTGTAACCCTTTTATTTAATCCGAAGTTCTCGCAAATTATATACTAATTCACAGCCCATATTTGCCTCTAAATCCCCAATCTTCGTCTGTATCATAGCCAGAATCTTAATAATTCAGAGTTAATTTTACCGTCCTTCTAGCATAGAGTCTTCTTTTTTCGACGCCGTTAGTTGAGTAAGAAACTTCGCCTCTATAGCAAGAAGTGAAGGCCTCACCTCCGTTATATCTCAATTTTTATCTCACAGGTATTCCAAAGTCCAGAGGTAGTTTTACGGTTATGCCTCTGATTGAACTGAGTTACTTTTGTTTCCAAGCTCAATGCATGTCCCCAGCTCCCCCACCTAGGACAGCCAACGATTGAATGGAAAAGAGATTCATGCAGAACGAGGAAGTTAGCATAACTTTTATGGTCTTCAAAACATAATGGAACGTTTTCACATTTCCTACACATTTTTGATACGGTTCCATCTACAACAATTATCCCTCTTGTAGATGGAACAATAATCAAGACCAAAGTTCTTCACCAAAAGTTCTGGAATCATATTTGGAACAACAGCTGAATCGAAAAAAGCTCGATTTCTCGTTCCCAAGATTTTGTTTAGAACTAGCTTAAGAACGTGTGGTACTTTAGAGGCCTAGTTAAGGAAAAGTTACTTTCTCTCATTGTTTTTACTAGATTTCATGATAGTTTGAGCTCCTTCCTCGAGTCTTCTACGCCGCCCCTCCCTAATAGCTGACTAAAAATGATTCCAGGTAACGCCGAAGCGGGCTCGGCAAAGTTATATTTCTTCACGTACCCTAATACAACCCTAAGAATACTTTTGAATTTTTTCCTTCTTTTCATTTTTCTTGCCGGAGCACTTTCTGCTCCCTGTATAAGTTGATCAAATCTTATCATCCGAATGGGCACAGGTGCTATAATATGCTCAGGCAATCCATGTTCCAAATTTTTCTTCTTCGATAACACGTTACCCTCCGCATCCCATTTTCACATTGAATTTGTCGATTCCGTCATCTATAGATACATTACCTGCGTTGGTCGGCAAATAATTTTTTCTTTTTTGTAATATTTTCGTATCAAATTAAGACTCATTTCAACCCTACGAGATATTTGCCCATCAGTTCCCACACCTGATATTACGGAGTGCATTCTCCAAGCGTCAATTTACAAGTTTTTTTCAGTCTTATGCAGTATGGGCCAACTTTTGTAACCATTAAAATATCGGGCTGTTTTTCCTTTATGGCCAGAATAAAGCTCTCCAACTGTAACGTTATCATGTCCAGTCGATTGTCGAACTGGGTTTCCAGCTTTTTTCCAAGTTTCTGACATCAGGTATCACGGCTTCCAACGCAGCTGAGCTAGTAGGTGGCCTGCTTTATTTGTCTCCAGTAAGCACAAATAAAATCGATATACTATTTTCGTTCGTAATTTCAACCAGCGAGTAAAATGTCTACTAGTTCTTAACAAACTTTACAATAGTGACCTTTAGATCACTGAACATGTGATTGTCTTTCATGGTGAGAAAATTGGGAAGAATTTTATCCTGCTTCGCTGCTGTGAGCAGCATTCCATACTTGGATTAAGCGATGAGGCAACCCGCCTTACAGGGATCACACAAGTAAAGCAGCGAGCTAAAAAATCACTGAAGTTGAGGAGGACTTCTATACAGGTGCGGATCATCTCATCTAGTTTAACTTCTGAAGCCAATTCTTTAAAAATATACTCAAATATCTCAGCGAAACCGCACCTATTCCTATTAAGGGACCACCCATAAATTAAATTTGCTCCGTAATTCTCATTTTCACCTCTTGTGCAAGCCCGACCAACACTTCTCTTATCTGAATCATAACAGCCAATAATAAAACATTGACTCATCTATATTTTGAGTCCAATCTAGCCGCGGTGCGCAATAGATCACTACCTGACCGATCACAATGTTTCCCACTGCTAGGACAAAAAGAAAACATTGTTCACAAGAATCTGTTCAACACATCAATCTCTTATAAATTATCTGCTCATCTTTCCAGTCCTTTCCGCATACATAAGTCGATTCGGGGGAATTAAAGGTGTTTCATTCTAATCAAGTAACCGTCCGACTAAATTTTCTAAGATTCTAAATATCTTTTGGTAGCAAATCGCAGGTTGTACATTTTCTGGTTCTCACTCTTTCTTTTTTCATTCCTCGACTATTTTCCTTTTATTTTATTGCAGATTGGGAGCTACTACATGCTTGATACAACTATGAGTTCTCCACAGCCCTTGTGAGATATTCGAGTCGCTTCGATACTCCTTCATTTCATTTTTCGTCCCCTTTTACATTTAGAAGCACTTCTTATTTGACATTCAAAGGCAATTCCTACATATGGACATGTTTTATATCTTCCAGAATTCTGTGACAGTATCTGGCCCTTGAAGAAATTTCGTCATCGCTGACAACTGGCAGCTTCCTTTTCTACAGCACTTTAAAGAAAACCAATATGCGATTTCTTACAAACTATGTTCCAAGCCCTCTCTCGTGCTGTCAATTCTTGTCCTTCCAGTATTCTCTGCTTGTTTATTCTATTTTACTGTCGGAATCCACCACAATCCATCAACACCGATGATTGCTATGTCATTTGCCATGATTTATGTTCCCGATACCTCGTGAACCCTAATTTTCCTGTCTACATTGCCTTTATCCTTTCCCCAACCGAGGTTAATGGCTTTAAGCTACTTCATACCTTGTAGTCCGGAATTTACCCAATCTTTTTGGCTTTCATCTCTTCCGTATCTCACTCTGTCAGCCATCTCGACTATAAACTTCCCGCAAGCAGCATTGCGACAATCGATGATGACCACCTGAACTTCTGCTTTCTATTTTATCCGAGTATCCTGCTCTATCATTCATTCTATGCACAATTTGGAAGCCACTTGTGACGAAAGACCTGCTTACAATTGTTAAATTGTGTCCAATGACTTTGAAAACTACCCTTATAGAGCCCCATTACAGCTATCGTCTATTCCTAAATTTTTTTCGGCGCAACTATCCCCAGTACTGCAATTTCCCATACAAGTACTCTCTAAAAACTGCTGCTTACAGAATCCAGTTTAATTTGGTCACAAACAAGGGGAAATTCTCCACGATGGCAATTTTCAATATTCAAATCTTTTCTCAATGCCTTCCACTGCATCTAGTTCTCCATTTCTTGCAACAAATCCCATCGCAATTGCGGCATATCTCTCTTGCATGGCAGCCCTCATCCAATTTAAAACTTGTTCCTACAGAGCTGACTCGCCGTGCCCTAACCGACCTCCACTATCATCTCCCTATCCCCCTCTCTTTCTTTTCTTCCTTTTTTCATCAAATTTTCATGTTTTCCGTTTTCGATATCCGCAATTCATAATAAGGACTCTACAAATTCTTCACGAACCAACAGCTTTTCTATAATATTCTATTGTGAGCCCGTTCCCCAACAAAGCGTCTATCTTATCCACGCAGATTCATGTATCAGAGCGATAGGTTTGTTAAACTTTGTTTCAGCGGTTCATTTCCAATTTTGAACCGAAGAAATTCCTGAAGAGACCGCCTCAACTCCCTCACTAAAATGGATTGAAAGATCAGAACCTACTACAGAAGTTATATTTCTACTAAGACTAATTCACCGCATGCTGGCACCTAAGTTTGGTTGATAATACTCCCAAACCTATCAGTAGTGAGTATAATATCTGGTAGCGACCAAATCATGCATATTGCTCATCGTATCTCTTAGCTCGCTGATTTTCGTAAAAAAGCACTTCTTCAAACGCGATGCACGTGATGCTCTCAACATAATTGGATCAGTAATTTGCCACAAATAAATTTTTGGTTCCTTACTATAGAATTTCCTCTGCACTATTGCAACTGTAGTTTTGGCCTTTAAGGTAAAATATTTATCTTTTTACCTCTTCTTTTTATGTCAGCAGTTCCACCGACAGCTCTTTACCATGTAAAATTTTATGCCTATTGCGAAGCTTCGTTCCGATTTCTTGCACCTCTGTCTCCTTTCCAGTAAACCTTTCGTTCTCCTCTCACCGCTTACTACGAAAAAGAGGTAAATACCATCGCCGTGTTGATGTTGAGAAAATGATGCTATTTTCCATCCCATTTTTGCTGTTGTCTGGCTGTACTTATTGATGACGTGGAAAAGTTTTTAATTTCTTATTGATGTGACTGAAGAAAACAGCTGGAACATTACCAATATATATATGCGTAAGAGAGTACAATTAGCCTTCACCAGAAATGAACCACGAGATGCTACTGATTCTGAATTAGTGTGTCAACTATCGTGGCATGGTGGTACAGTGCAGTACAATATATGTGATTTACATGCTGTACATACAGTAAATATAAGGAGGAAACATGGAGTTCAGTTACAGTGCTGTAACAGATAAGCTGCCTGAAACCAGTCAGCTTGTGTGGTAGTGTAACGTGAAATGGTGCGGAAGTTGCTGGTGGTCCTCCATTCTATCAGCAAAATTTTGGGGTATCAGTGAGCAAATAAGCCGCATTGCAGGTTATTGCCAATGATTATAATAGTTTAAGATACCGAAGTACTCTCCATTTGCCCTTTTATCCACCCTGAAACAATACTCCAGCATAATTTCTGTGAAATATCAAATATCATGGCGGACCCAAAAGCATCTCCTCGAATCAAACTATAGGATACAACTCACATATTGTTCGCGCGAATGTGTGGATTATTTCCTTTATCCATAGATAATGATTTCTACTGCAGCTGCTTTCAGAACAAAGCGTCAAAATATTGATTGTATGGTAACTTTTGTTGATTTTTTCACTTATTACTTTCTACTGGGCCGCAAACGTATTCTGTTTATAGTTAGACGGAGTGAAACATATCTCATGCACTGTTCCAAAATTGTAGCTCCGAAAGAGTATGTACGGGGACAACTCTCGCGTAATCCCGGTTCGAGAGGCTGTCATGATGCCTCACTTAAGCTGGATTTAATTCTTAGAAACGGCCAACGCCGAGGAGTCCCATCAAGTCGGTCGGCCCCACCAAGGTCATAAATACTTTCTTGGCGCGAGTAACGTTCGATCGTTGAGTCCCGTATAAATATACTTTCAGTCAATCAGTGTGTATAGAGAGGTTATGGTGATTTCGAAGCTGCGAAAATCTTCCAGAAAATTTCTTTTCCGGATCGTTTTGGAGAAATCTAAATTCTCAAGGCAAGAATGGAGTCAAATTCGAAACGAAAAAAGTTTGTCAGCTTTTAGCCATCTAATTGAAATGGAAGAGCGTGCACCTTTGAAAAATAATTACTAGGGCATAGATCCTTCATTCACTTCCACTCTTCGTTATTTTTCAGTAATTTCCACTGTACCACTTAAGTCGCCTGCAAAAACTCTAATCCGTGATAGTTTGTGAACATTTTCCCTTTGACACCAGTTTTGACCTATCTTCCGTTTGTATACACCGAGCGCTCTCCAGTTTTCCAGATTTACAGGTTTTCGATTGTGTTTCAATTCAACCTGCCCAGTACCTGCACTTATTTATGTTTCTCAGATACGTTCCTTTCTGTTTTCCTCGCCTATTTGCGATTACATAAAGCTCAAATATCTCAGACTCCCCTGTTTGCTCCAATATTTTCATATGCAACTCTTTTCATTTAATTTAACTGTACATTGACATCTTTCGGTTCCTTGCAACCTATGACGCCCAGGTGGCCTTCTATGTGCACCTTTTCGTGTTTCCGCTTGTTTGTTTATACACGTGACCAAAAGTATTTCCCACACCAAATTCAAATCATCTGTAGGAGAAGGATGAGTTCCAAAAGCTGCAAGGGGGCTATCTAATTGTTTTCAAGATCCACGAAATATTCGCATTTTCTTTGGGATGCCTCGGGTTTTTACAGACCTACATTATCGTAGTAGATTCTCGAGCTACATCTTTCATCTATTATTCTCTCATTCCAAATCTCCTTTTTTCCTCTCCCAATTACTACCACTTGAAATAAGTTCAATGTCCCGAATATCACCTGTACCCTTGCCCTATTGTTTCCTTGAACGGAACGTAGTGCTTCAATCCTCGAAGAACACGGTCATCTATCTATCGTTTCCAAACCAGATACTTCTGCTGATAATTCTTGTTTAACTTAGTATAATATCTCATTCCAGGGGTATCTAAACCAAAAACTTGCCCCAGTCCTAGAAAACGAGGTAAACTGCTTGCAAGGATCTCCTAATTGGATTTCCGATAGTATGTAAAGGTTATTCCCCACTTTCATTTACTAAGAATCGAGCTGATGAGATATATTCGCTAATTTTTTCTAGATGAGCACTTTATTGTCGTTAATGGCCTTAGTAAAGCGAATCTTACAAATATTTGAGATATAACCCGACAACAAAGAGATATTTAAGTTGCGCAACAATTAAATACTTTCGAAAAATAAATTGCGAAACGATAATTTGATTTTTTTCACCGTTTTCTCACCGGTAAAAATTGTGTACAGCCTTGCAGAACCCATCTTCATCAAGACTGCGGAAAAGTCTACTGCAAGTCTGCTTATTTTCCATCCGGACAATATTACCATCAGAATGGCTGACGCTAATCAACACTAGTATTTACTATGACATAGAATAACTATAAAAATACAGAGTGGATACTATGAAGAGAAAAATGAGAAATTGTCGCACAAAATCAACAGTGTGGGCTCACTATCATTACTTTCCGGTCTGCGAGACCCTTTCCTCTTTATAGACTCCAGCCTTATGGCCACAGGCCCTAATGATTTCATCTGTATGGTAATTTGCTTCCGAACGAACTCAGATCAGCGCCTCAAGATCCTTTTCAGCCTCATTTAAAGCTTGTTGCGAGTCCCCCTGAGTTTTGAAAAACTCTCCAGCTTCTCAATTTTCGCTTCAATTGATCCATAAAGACTTTTGAGTAGAGTGCATTCATGAAATCGTAAAAATCTGCGCTCGGGGAGTCCCAATCGATTCGTACCTTTGCCAATTTTCTTTGATGATAGCGCTCATTTTTTTATGGATTAACACATATTTTTAAAATTCTTTAATAGAGCTAGTACAATTAAAGCCTTGAATGAGTGGTAGTTGCAGTTTTTCTACAGTTTTTTTTAAGCTAGTCCGACTTGGCATAGATTGGAACTACCTTTCACTACTTTAGTTTCACATTTTGGTACAGCAGTAAGTAACTAGATAATTTCAATCTTGTAAGGTTTCTTGCTATTAAAGTCCTCGCTCGTGTTTTTTAGCCGATCTGCCTCATTTTTAAATGATCTTGATATTATCAAAAGAATCACTAATCTCAGAAAGTTTTACGGGCGACTTGAAACTATGTATTAATCATGTCCATTTAGGTACATCAGCCTTCTTAAGAGACAGGTTTTCTACGTCCAGACAAAACGTTGTGAAGTCCAATCCACTAGATCAGAGGCAATTTGCCTGGGAGTTCACAAAAGTCACACTAATAAGTAGTTTTATCAAAGAGAATCACCTTCCCCAGTCTTCGTAAACCAGGCCTTAAGAGCCCAGCTAGCTCGAAGCCTCTTTCATATTGCGATTGCAGAGACGTAGAAGAGCTTCTTACCGGCAAGGTGCGACGACTCGAGGGCTTCTATCCCTTTTCTAAGTCCAATTACTGCCTCAAACCTTTCATGCCTTTTCAGGGTGGTGTGAGGTCCTAGAAGCATTATTTGCCGACGCAAATAAACTATTTATACAGGAAAAATCCAGTAGTTGAAGGCTTCAAAAGAGCTTTACTGTAACTCCGTTAAGGGCATAAATTCTGTAATATGCGAAAAAAATTGTGAAAAAAAACAAGTTACCCATTTAAAGCAGCACAACTTTCGGTAAACGCAGCATCCAACTATGTACTATCCTTTCCGTTATAAATATTATACAAAAGGTACTTAAAAAAGAACAGGGCTTATCTTGTAAAAGATAGTGCAGCAAGAAGTAAAGGGTGCGGAGACAGCACCTGTTTGATTATAAATATTCAGCAGTATTTCTCATTTGACGCTAATTTCGCCCACTAGTAAGTCAAACACTATGTTCCTCATATGGTTTCGTCCCTTGATCGCCTATTTTGCACTTCTTCGGCTACTAAAGTCATCTGTTACAAAGACTATTGGGCCGCAAATATAATTTGGCTTCATTCAGTCGTGATTTACGTTAATAGTCCTTTAGACGAGAGTTTCCTTAAATTGTTGGCCATCTGGCTTCTTTTGCTCCCAAAAACGGTAACTTATCTCCAATTATTGACATGAGGACTCTAGTTCCCTTTTCTCGTTCTGCTTCAAGTGAAGCAAGCTCCCGTTGTTGGAACTAGAGGTATAATTTATTCCTACTTGTCATAGGATCAACACACTTGCCTAGTTCCCTGTTATCATTAACTTTAATTTCGACCCTCTACTTAAATGCAGCTTTTCATATTATTCCGGACTTATTATTTGCTGAAACAATCCACGGAATTAGGAAAAGGGGCACAAAGTGGACTCAGAACCGAATTCGGATGCTGGGAGAATCACTATGGTACCCAATTGGTGTTAAAACTGAAGAAAATCGGATCTTACTCAATTGCCAGTGATAATAGGCTGTGCACTTACGACTTGGTCATCCCCTACAACATTCACTATGCATGTCGTAGAGTAGGTTGAAAGTTAAAAAATCTGAGAGGAATAAATTGGCGAAGATTAGGTTCCCAGAACCAACTATCCTTGAACAGAGGTACTGCAAGCGACAAAATAGCTACTGAAGAATAGTTTTGGGAACACGAAGAGGTTGATAAAGGATTGATATCAGCAGGATACGATTGGTTATAGGAAGATAGGGTCTAACACTTATGCTCAGTCACCAACGCAGTTGAAACACGTCTTAGTTCGGAGGATGACTTTCAAAGTCTCAACTTTTTTTGTCCGTACATGAAGTTTTCAGCGCTTTTTCGTAGATAAAGCGGTTTCATTAGCTTACCCCAAAGTCTCATTCAAATTTATTAAATACTGTAAAATGCATTAAACGGGATACTTTGGACGACAAAGACTAACAGTATATAACATCAGGATAAAAAATTTTCCATTCCGCCAGCCTTAATCCTTGAGATCAGAGCAGAAAAACTACTCTAACATATCTATACATTTAATGCGATCCCTTTAAATTCTGATGGACGGCCTATAATGATAAACAGCCTCCTAGGACATATCAATGTCTACCTATCCCTGCTCACGACCCTCAACTCCCGAAACGTCCTCAAAATAGGAGTCCAATATTACTATCACACCCTCATTCTTCCCTACGTCCTCCACATAAACTCTGCCACTGTTATAAAGAAAAGGCTCCCATACTTCCACTCAGTCTTCCTAATCTTCTGACC
The DNA here is from genome assembly GCA_002205965.3 of Kappaphycus alvarezii. Lineage (NCBI taxonomy): Eukaryota > Rhodophyta > Florideophyceae > Gigartinales > Solieriaceae > Kappaphycus > Kappaphycus alvarezii. The sequence goes on from NADL03000118.1 coordinate 34,428, forward strand.
CTTCTACATCCGCCTCAGTCTCTTCCCCCTCCTTCTTCTCCTTTGGCTACCCTTTTTCTTCTGCTCACTATGGTTTCTCAACAAATTTATTAGTAAATCTCTCCCAAACGGGTTACCAGTCCATCCACCTGATGAATTTTTCATATTCAGCTCACTTATTGGTCCTCAGAGCTAAGCTAGTGATGGAAAGGTATGCTGTAGTTGTTTCGCCATGGTGTAAGACGTTTGGAGGTGATTCATATTGATAACACACGAAGGAGTGGGCAGGCGGGCCGATGGAGTGGATTATAGGGTTGTTGCTTCTACTAACTTACTACAATGAGGGGCATCTATTCGATAATTTTCAAGGCCGTGGTGAAATCAAAATATTGCGAGGAGATACTGCGGCTTTGAATTTGCAGATATTCGGGGCAAAAAAGATCCGTTTGATAGAACAACGCAAATGAAAATGAAAGAGGAGACGGATCACAAATCGAAAGGTTTCTCTTTGATATAGGAAGACCAAATTTTCAAAAATAGAATGTAAAATGGATTCTTAACGTGAGAAAAAGTTCATGAATGAAGAGAAATTTTAGGGATCCTTTTATTTGAAAGAAAGGTTGGACGGCGACTTTCAAGATGAAGAGGTCAGAGATGCATCTCACGATTAAGAAATTGTTAATTTGCAGAGAAGACCGATTTTTACCAACCGAATCCAAGTCAATCCATTTAAGAGTGAAGCCACCGAACCAAACAGGACGCTTAGATCTCTGACTTGCACTCACAGATTGACGAAGTCCCGCCTGAACGTGGGAAAAACATAAATAGAAATTTAAGTGCAGAAAACGAGGGTCTTTTGGTGGTCTCGCCATGCATCAATCCCTTGACAATAATAACGTGAATTTTTACTCATCGCCACGTGTCTTTAAGTCGAAAAACCAGCGACTCGTGATAATTTCTCTTTAATTCACATTAAAAGCTGTTATTGTGTCGGTATACCCTTTTTGAGTTGATGGCGGTTGTCTGGAAAACCACGGGATAGATCGGATATATCTTCCAAGAGTAAAACACCGAAACCTTTTCCCCTGAAAAGCTATTGAAAGCTTAATCAACACTACTCTAAGGAGAGAGCCACGAGATATCACGGCCACGGCTGCGGGATAGACGTTAGGAAAGAGAGAGCTATGCCCTTGTGCTTGGACTCGACGTAACAAGAGCTGCCTTCTAATCCTGTACGTAGGCATACGCCACGGCGCCGCGTCGTCCCCGCCCAGTGTATTGCAGTTTGATTTCATATACAGCCAATGGAATGTTATCTGATTGGCAACACGCGTTTTAGCGACACACAGTAAATATACGTACGCCTCAGGCCATGGCATATTACAGTGAACATCCTCGATATCCATTTACTTCGTTTTATCTGCCTAAAAGAGTTTATTGTACAAGATGAATCCAGAAAGGCGAGAACGTTTTATGGTACACATACCGTCTCTCCCCATAGTTAAGGGGAACCCGGGAGGTCATTTATTTTAAAAGATAGACCGGCTGATACTCAATCATCTTGCATGGCAGATTGCATGTACGTTACATTTTGTGTAATTAACTTTTTATTTTCATTTCTCTATTGCAAACGGAGGGCACAGGGGCTCATTTACATTGAAAGTTAAGCTGGCTGAGAGCAGTCAACTTATATGATATGCATGTAAATAAAATGTTAGGGCCGGAGCTGATAGCACTTCACTCTTCCAGTAAGTACAGGTAATTTAAGAAAGAAAATCAAGCCGTATTTCTGCAATGATTTTGTGTAGTATTTAAATTTTATCATTAAAGTATGTGTCGCAGACCGGAATGAAATACAATCTTTATTGAAATGGATTTACGGATAATTCTGTGGTCTTTTGTTTCTATTCCTTTCTATTTTATGAAAACGCTTAATTAATTCAAATCATGTAGTTATAAATGCCCCTACTATTCCTAAAAGATATCCTAATATTTTTTTTCGTTTTCGATTCCTGGGCACAGTATTTCAAATTTGGATCTACAAAATAATGGAAAGTACGTAAATTTAGATTCTGCCATTTCGTCCGAGTTTTCATTTACGAATCGACCCTTTCACTACAAAGCGGCTGTATATATTTTCTTTAGTAAAAAAATATTCAAGGGCATGCATATTTGAGCGGAGATGTCGTTATTGAGTAAAATTGGGAAAGATGAGCAACGCCAATTAACTGCACCACGCCGCGAAACTCGTTGAAATATTGAGGGCTTGAGAGAAATTTGCTGCTATAGAAAACAGATTGTCACAGAAATAGTACAACATTTTTCTATCTCGGCCCTTAGTGATATATTGATAGGTCTCGGAGAATCAAAAAAAGTAGTCGTTCAGGGATTAATGAAAGCGTGAATACGAAGATCACGGTAGCAGTAAATAACGGGAGAAGGTACACATTTTTTCTGTCATAATTACTGTTAGTAGCTCTAGCCAACTAGGGGTATTCAATATTTAATGTTAATGGTAGGCGAAGATAATTGAAAAGAAAACGACTTTTTAACCAAATGCCACGAATTCACATCGCTGCAATCTGAAAATTGTTTGTTTCAAACTTGATTAGCGCTTCAGTTTTCTCTAAACTTGAAAGTTCCTCCATCTTGGACTTGAAACTATCCTTTAAAAATTTCAACTCTCTTACAAGAGCAATTCAATACGCATAAAAAGACTTTGAAATTGTCTTATTAGCTTCTGTGAAACATATTAACAAACTTCAGAATAAATTATAGATAATACTGGGCGTTTTGCTCATTAAGGGGTACTTTAAACATATTAATCTAATTATACTCCCCTCCATTCCTGACCTCTGTATCAAAGCTGAAATCATTTGTTGGAAAATTCATGTCTTCGAAAATTCTCACAATACAGAGAAGTTCTCAAGGTCCCGCATCGCTGCTTCAAAAAAAGGGACGAAGAAAATATTCCGAAATACAACAGAAACTCAGTTTCTGAAATTCCAACTCGATTCAAATAATATTACCATCTCTCTTTTGGCTATCATAATCAGCCTTCCCTTCTAACCTTGAAACATTTGTTCGGAATTTCATTATAATGACCTTTCTTCACATCCTGCAGCAGCTTGAGAACCAATTTTTCTCGAATGACTCTGGTTGAAAATTTTTACGTCTTTTGTAACAATCTAGTTCAACCTGGTTGGCTCTAGGTAGTTCTGGAGGGCTCTGCACGCTTGACAGAAAGGTATGTTTAGCGTGGCAGTATAATTTTTAGTTTTATTTTGCGTATGGATTTTTCCAGATGCATTGCTGTATCGCATCTGGATGCTTCCAGATATTTTTCTACAGCAGTTAGGAGCACTTTGGAAACTATGTAGTCAGCATATTTGATATGTTTGAATCCACGCCCATTTAGGGGGGTGAAACTCACTATATAAGGACGGTTATTGCCGAGTAGCGGCACCACGACCAAACCAGCAATTATTCATGAATCAAAGTCAAAGATGTCAGTTTATTTTACCTGTCTCCTTTGTCCCAACTGATATTCCGTTTCACTGGTAGCATCGCACAGTTGGCGAAGGTAGTCAGGTTTTACCACGACTGTGGGCTGAAGTGCCAGTCGTTGGTAAGTCACGACCTGTGGGCTGGAGTGAACGGTGCCTGTAAGTATTCTAGCTCTGCAGGGGGAACTAGTTAGGCAGGAAGGTATCTTCAATATCTTCGCCTACTTGGTTGTGGTTTTTCTGCGCCGAGTCGCCTAACGTATCCTCAAACAACCCTCTCGACTATTGGCTGTTAGCCAGGTCGACCGACTGGGACAAGGGATCGAGTAACGCGCTATAGGTTTGATCAGGTAGGAACACCACAATTGGGTAGTGCAGTGATTTAGAAGTACCTTTCGGTCGACTCGAGATCATTTTTTATAGGGTAAGGACACCGGAAGGTCTTTAAGAAAACACTGGTGTGGATATCCCGAACAGATATTGAGCACCGTAACCCTCGAGTGTGGGTTACGAAGAGCTGTGGTTAGCACTCTCTTGCGGAAAGAGGACTTGTCGCCGTGGGACGGCTCCCTACAAGTTTCAAGTGGATTTTAGGATAAGAAAGAAGAGTTCAAGTGTTTAAGAATAAGTTGGTTGAAAATGTCGTTTTTAAAGCCGAATAAGCCGGAGCAGTTCAAGGGCACTAGGGATAGGCTCGTTGTGGAAACTTGGTTGTATCAGCTCGAGCAGTACCTAACTCTAGCTCAAATGCAAAATTCAGAACTATCGTTGGATGATGGAGCTAAGCTAATGTCCGCTACAAGCTTGCTTGCTGGCACAGCTGCAAGTTGGTAGTTCATGAAAGTTGCCAGTAATACAGTTCCTAATTCTTTTGAAAATTTCAAGAATCTGGTAAGAGCTGAGTTCATTCCCTCTGATAGTGCTCGACATGCAAGAGACAAGCTAAAGACTCTGCATCAGAAGTATTCTGTTGCTGCTTATCTTTCAGAGTTTAGAAATGTGGCTCTGAGTATCCCAGGAATTTCAATGGATGAAATGTTAGATAAGTTTGTCTCTGGACTTAAGCCGCAGGTTAGGCTAGAAGTCAGTTTTCAACTTTGGCCATGTCTTCAAAATATCGACCTTTTCTGGGTTAACGCGAAGACCATCTTTTCCGACTATGAAGCCCAAGAACTCAATCTCCGTTTTCAGAAAATCACATTTCTTTGGAGATACATAAAGCTCATGTTCCTTCAGGCGACCTAGTACTATTTCCAGATGATTGAGATGGCTCTCTTCATCCTTGCTGAATATTAGAAGATCATCAATGTATACGACCATAAAGACATCAATACAATCATAAAAGATACGGTTCATTAACGACTAGAAAGTAGCCGGGGCATTGCATAAACCAATCGGCATAACAAGGTATTCAAACTGTCCGTACTTCGTATTTACAGTCTTTTCAACATCTTCAGGCTTCACTCGTATCTGATGAAAACCAGTTTTCAAGTCTAACTTTGAGAAGACTCTTGTGTCACCAAGCCTATCCAACATCTCATCTGATCTAGGCGAGGGCTCATTGTTCCTTTTCGTGATTCGATGAAGTCCTCTATAATCGACCACACCTCTCAATTTGTCTTTCTCTTGGACGAAGAATAATGGTGATCCATAAGGTGACTTACTCGGTCTTATCTTCTTCTTTTGCAGCAACTCTTCCACATATTCCTTTGCAGCTTTCAACTCGGCCGGGGAAAACTGAAACAATGGACGATGAGGTGGCTCAGATCCTTTCTAGACCTCAATCTCATGATCCACACTTCTTTTTGGTGGTATTCCAGTGGGCAGTCCTCTAAATGTTGACAGAGCTTTACATGGATCTGGCATATTCTCAAGATTTGGTGAACAGTCGAGTTACGTTCCAATTCAAGCTCCCGTTCTAATGGAGATAGGTAACGTGGAGAGAAGGTACAACAATGGTAAAGTTTGAGGCAGTAATGGTCGATTTGATCCGAAGAAAGAGAAGTTGTACAAAGCGAACCGCTGCTTTACATGTCATAAAGTAGGCTGTAGGTCGTGGAAACATGATGACCGGAAGAATAAGATTGCATCGAATAATGCTCAAGTTATCGATAGTGACCCGGAAAACTAAGGGGTCCGCCGTAAAGAAAGAACGCTTAGGTTGTACCAAGTATGAGTGACTTTAAACGTCGATTTGCAGAGGTTAGGCAATTAAGACAAATTATACAGATTCCAGTGTTGAAAGAAGATATTTGCACTGGTGATAGCTCTGAAGTTGAGGAAAATCAAAGGGATCGTGTGAAGGAGAGCTCCACGATTAGTTTGGGGTCCAATAATATCGTTTAGTGTCATGATGACAACAACCAGTTCAATGAGGAAGATATTCCAATGGAGGAATTGATCTTACTTGATGGTACATTGAATGATGTTAACGTGTCCGTTCTCAAAGACGATGGTTGTAATACAAACGTAGGTATCAAGGGACTTCGCAGCATGGAACAGAGAAAGGTTTCAATTTAAGAAAGTCAAAGTCATTTTCAATCATTCAAGCAAGAAGTCAGAGTAAGTAGCATCTGAAGTCATCCCAGAAGTAACATTGAAGATTGGTTCGCATATGTATACATCAAATTGGGTCGTTGCAGATTTTAGATATGATGTGCTTCTTGGAATGCCGTGGCATGTTGCCAAAAATCCAGATATAGATTATTAAGAACGGGTTGTCAAGGTTGGAGATGATGCTATTCCTATGACTAAAAGTAATACGAGGGAAGTAGGAGAAACAAGCATTGGAGTTAAGAAATTCCGGAACCTGATTAGAAGAGAGAATCATGGGAGAGATTTCAATGTGTATCAACTTGTTAATGTGAATGAGTTAAAGTTGAATAAGCCCTCAGCAATCAAAGGTCAAAAGAGTGTTAAACTGGAGAAGCTGTTGTCTCATTTTTAGGATGTCTTCTCTCTTTCAGAGTTCCTGGATGTGTTAAGAAAAATGCTTCAGTGAGGCCCTTCTTTTAAAATGGTTCTCAAGGGTTCTTGATATTTTAATAAACATCACCGCTATTTTTGGTGATGCCTCGCTGCACAGATTTATTTTGAATATGAATTACAACATCGGAGGAGAAAATTAGCCAAAATTAAGAAGATGACAAAATTAACACTAAATATATTTTTCTGATCTCCTAATTTCATCTGCTATCATCTAAAATACAATTTCATAGCTTTATGATGACAGTGAGGTCAGAAATTTTACTTTGACTCTCACTGCTAGTCTAAAAGACTGAATGAAATCATTGACTCAATAAAATATACAAAAACATTCTTGAAATAAAGCATAAACAAATTTGTGGTTCATGTCACTACAGTTTCAACAATATTTATTGAGATCAAATATTTATAAATTGGGGACATAATACGAGTAAATCTCCAAATACAAATATTGGAAATATTAGTTGTATCCAACCTATAAACTGTACTTTTCGTTTAGATCTAAAAAGTACAAACATATTTGCGATTTTTTCAGGCGGCGAAATTTTCATTTCTACTTTCGTTCTGTTAATCACAAAAACAGTACAATTTACCGGGTTTCTATTTCTATATCCCATAAAATGTAGAATAACCTTTTCAGAGACTTTTCTACGAAATATGAGACATACAATATAATATGTCTCCAAACAGATTACGTGTACTTCTTGTTACTTTTTCAGTTTAACTTAAGTCGAAAAAGCTCGGAATATGCCAAAGTCTTCATTTCTCAAAAAAATTTTATAAAACTTTTTTTATTCCTATTATCAGATTTTGAACAAAACTTCAAATTTTCTTCAATTCATCTATCCTACGGACGGACATGATGGTTTGTTTGGCAAATATTATTTTTGCTAATTTTAATTTCACATGAATTGTTGGAATAATAGCTGACGTCGATTTCGACTCACGTGAGATTTTCGTGAATGGTACCAGACGCAATGTCGAGGTTTGCCTTGCAGCCTAGAAGACACTTACGAAGATTCATTGCATCAATAAATTACAGCGACACTCTTTTGCCGAATTGATAAGTTCAAAAGGCCCTGGACATCGCTTCATTGCCCTTCCACTTTCCACATCGGGGCTGGCACCCGGCTGCTCGGGACTTTGCGAAACAGGTTGCGACCGGCATTGCTGCACGGGCGGCTGTTACGATTGCTCACGCAATGCAAACACTGTTCGCTCGTCACGCGGCGAGGCTCGTCCAGAATAACGCCAGTTGTCTGCTGGAAGGGTCTTGATTGAGTCTTAATGCCGCAACGTGCAAGTTAGTATGTTCCATGGAACCTCTGTTCTCATGTTATCTCCGTCCCTACGCAAGTTAGGCCTATTCCCTGTTATGTCTAGTTCCACCATGTTCCCCAAATCTACTAGTCATCCGTTTCAGTACAATTACAGCGTTGAATTACAGCTTTCATAAGCACATTAACGTTAGCAGAATTTGTCGATCGCCAACAAGGTAGAAACCCCTCCCTTAGTGGATGTTGCTTCTTATATGTCGATATCTTCTGTACAATTTAGTACTTAAGTCAATATCGTCAACGGAAAAATGAAATTTTCTGTGGGCATCATCTCTCTTTGTCTAAAAGGTCGCATCCCTCTCGAAGAAATTGATTTGCTGGGGCATCCAACTTTGTGTTTGATTGGTGATGGTAAATCTTTACGAATTGTACAGTATTTCACAGAGCGTACGAAAGTTTTTCAGAAATTAAATACGAATGCGGGTGGCCGGTGGAAACCTGTCGCGCCTGCATCACTTGGAGACTAAACGAAAAACGGGTAAAGAAATCGGAAGCTCCTGTTGAAGGGGGGATCCGCGACGGGAAGCACCGAAGGAAGAAAGGCGGCGGAAAAACCATTGCAGCCTTCACCCAAGGCGCCATAGATATCAATCTCGACGGGGCAGAGAAGTATATCGTTTTCGTCGCTGTAAGTGCGGTAATGGCGATTTTTTGGCGCTCTGCGAGTGCCACGGCAGCGCCTGCGGTAACCGCACTCGACGAGATGTGGCGGCCTGCAGACGGGTGGGCAACAGTAACTTCGACTCTGATATCGGTATTGTGAAGCCCATATGCCCCGGGAATGTAAATCCCCATTCGTAACGCGGGGGAATCGAATGCCAAGACGAGCTAGGAACCTGGTAGAGGAGCGGATGCTCAACGAGGGCAACGTTCCCAACTTCCTTACAGAAGCGAGCAAGACGTTGCGGAAGACGTGATGAAGACGATTCATTCCGGCTTCGTATTTGCAGTTCAACGCGTGTTGGAAGCTCAGATCTAAGACGGGTGCGACGTCGGCCGAGCGTCGAGAGCAGACCGCCCATTGAGAAGGAGAGGGAGGCCTGGAGCCACGCCCGATCCGGGCAGGACAATTGCAAATGGTGGAACTCTTACATCCGCTTCTGGTCGAGGTTGGCGGTGAGTATCGCAGATAGAGTGTGGAGAAGAGTATGTAGCCAGTGCATGACCTTAGACGCGTTCGCAAAGAAGCGTTGTAAGTGGAAAGCCAATTGGTAATCGTCCATATCACGAAGGGATTGAAGGATACGGTCAAAAGGGTTTGGCTGCCTGCGAAGAACTGGGAAACAAACGGGTCCGGGCCAATCGGAGATCCAGCACTGTGAAACCGGGGGTGTAAAAGGGGCAGGTAAGTGACAAAGGATGGTGGGGAGGGAAGAAGCCGTAAACTTGGGCCTTGGAAAGGTTGAGCTGGAACCCGAGTGGAACTCTTTAAAGCTGGATGAAACGAATAGCGGCGGCGGCTTGGGAACGAGGAAGGAAAATTTTACCGTCATCTGTATACCAGACATTCGGGGCAGGTGAGAACTTCTCCTGTAACGAGAGCAAGAGAGGATGAAGAGCCAGGATAAAGAGCAAGGGACGAAGGGGATCACTTCGCTGAGTGCCTTATGAGCTACGGAAAAAGTAGGGCCGAGGTAAAGCTCTGCAGGAGCATTGGAACAAGAGTGTGACTACCGTACGAGACCTAGAGCGTACGTTTATACAGCCTCAAAAGGAATTGAAATCGTTGACAGCGTCAATCTAGACCAAAACGTGGTCCTGGAAAGGCGACGCACAGAAATAATTATTGCGTCTGTGCTGTTCGTGACGCCTACCCCGACCTGATGGTGCAAAAAGTAGGAGCTGAGGGCGAGGGAGGCTTTGTGTGCCGCGAGCCTAGAAATTTAGGTGTCGGGAATCCCAACAGCGATAGGACTGATTCCCCTACCTGGCTTCACCAGTGGAGTAAGACGGCCTCCGCTGAAATACAGGCGCGTTTGGTACCAAAATTATCGAATCCATTTCTGGAGGTATTTTTCAATCTTGAACTAATAATAAAGAATTATTTCCTTCTGTATTCTAGATAAGAGAAAAAAGACTACCAAATGTCTATTAGATCATCAAATGTACTCAAATTGAGTACATAGATGTATTCTATTGACTATAAATTTTTGCAGAAACGGAACAATTAGAAATTTCAATTAATAATACTTCGAAATCATGCAAATTTTATAGGTTCTAATTATTCGTATCCAGCGTACAGTAGAAGAAATATTTTGCACTGTGCAAGGCCAATAAAGGGGGAAAATTGGTTTACTGCGAGTAATGGAAAGGTTGGGAGTCCTCTGTATTTGCTCTCGGAAAATTGGTTTGGTTTACTGCGAGTAATGGAAAGGTTAATAAAGTCATCAATGGGTATTTAGAAAGTACTCACTTTATTCCAAATGTACCTAATTGAAGACAAATGTCGAATAGACACTAGATTTGAAATAAATACTTCCCACTTTCTTTGTAAGCTTTTTTCCTCACCTTGATGCATTAGTTAGACAGAGAATGACGCTTTACAGTTTTTAGATACGTCCGCACTGACCAGGACCTCAGGTTCTGCTAGACGGACGACTCCAGGCAATGGCTGAACCAATTGCCCACTCAAGCGAGAAAGGGACCGGAAGAAAATTCCACCACCTGAACCGAGGATTCAGGAGGCTTAAAAAACTCCAGCTGTAAGCAAAGAGGCTTACAGGAAGAGACGGCAACGGAGAGAACTCCGGACGAGCGAGCTTGACGACCAGCCCGCAAGGCTGTGAAGACCGCAACCCCTCGCAGTCCGTCAAAATGACGGTTGGTTTGAGAGCGGCAGGGTAGGATAGACTTCGGAAACCTTGTTCAAATAGTAGAGCCTTAGTTACTATTTAGGATTCGAAAGGATTTCGAAAATTATCTCCTGGACTTTCAAAATTTAATTTTTGTAACTTACGAGGTTTCAAGTTCCATTCACATCCCCATTTGATACAGATTTCTCTTTCGTAAGATTTTAGGAAGTCTTACGAGAAATTGAGGCGCTTTTTATCTCCTAACTACTTCTCACCATGGAGAGAAATATTTTTTGCTGTTCCTATCAAATTAATACCTCAGAATTTCTTTTGAAACTCAAACATTTGCGAATAAGTGTAATACAAGCAGTCGAGATACAATGGTAATTAAGTTTCCATAAAAATCATATCTCCCTCCTTCAGTCTTATGCAATAATGTACATTTAACATGAACTCTATACTGGGCTTAGCTGATTTTAAAACGACTAACTAACCCCAAAATCAGCTGAATCAGTCAAAAGTAGTCCATCTAATTTAAAATCAATGAATCCGTCGAACTTAAAGTCCTTTTAGGAGAGTCCGTCTATATTTTCTCAAGCTATATTCTGTTGCGCAAAAATTATGAAAACGATGTGATGAAGTATTGATAACCTTACGTCAATGACTACAGCTATTCTGATTCTTCCATATTTTGAGATCCATTTTTAGTTCCAATCGCATTTTCAATACATACAACAGTCTCTGAATCTAGCTTCCTAAGTATATTTTGAGTAACGGTTCAAAGATACGCTACTAACTCACCGAATTTGTAGAGTTTTTTTCAATTTCTCACTTTGAGAAAAGGATCCGAAAAAAATTTATTCCTTCTTGAGTGTTATGATTATCCGTTGAAGAAATTTTGAACTTTTGTTTTAGTTATGGCAGTTTTGAAATTCTTCGGAAATCATTAAATATATATTGTATCATTTTCGAAAAGGTAACTTAATCCACGTACAATTTTGTGGGTGCCCTTCTCCGGTTGAACTTTTGCTTATAAAATTCTCAAAAATAAATATTTATGTTGCGAATAATTTGACCCTGTTTACAATAGCATCGTAGTAGTATCCCTTTTCTGTACATTTTTATTGGCGTACTAAAATAACCAAAATTAAATTTTGGTTAATCTAATGAAATCTTATTATCTTTACTTCTAGAACCAACATGCCGAAGCTCTCATGAAAAAGCTTAAATATCTACAAATCATATTTAACACTTTTTTCTGCAAACTTATCATATATATAATATATAAATAAAGCATGGCATATGAGTTTTTCAGTGAAAAAAGAAAATAAATCAAAAAGTAAGGTGATAATATGCTTCCTAATTCAGATTTAAATTTTTTATTCAACTGAAGTTTTTGCTCATAAACATCGAGAACGATGCCTACAGCATGAGCTGCATTATTTTTTTCATTGGGGTACTATATAATTTATTGGAAAGCGAATTAATTTGAAGACTTCTGATATATTTTGAGGTAAATAACATACCTAATATACGCTGGCTCTAGAAAACTAACTGGAAAAATGTAGTTATGCACACGATTATAAATTCTGATGGCTGTATTTGGTTCTGTGTCGATTTCAATTTTGTAATGATTATAAAATGAACGCACTATAAGCTTTTAGGACTAACATTTGCTATATTGAATATTTAATAAGATTAGATTGAAAGTACGAGCATTTGAATTTGTACGGTGAGCGATTTTTTGTCAATAAAATTTTTCTTTCACTTGCAAAATATTGAAAGCCAGCCCTTCTGTTTATCCAAGTGTCCTCACTTCAGATAAAAGTGCGAAGATTTTTGGTGTTTTTACTTTGTTTAAAGGAAGATAATTTCAAAATAATTTCCACAATCTCTCTGTATTGCTAAATTATTCATGTAGTCTTTTTCATTCTTTCCAAATGGTATAACTACCAAAAAAACCTTTACACTGTATTCCTTATGGGGATAATTTTATTGGAAGTCTTTCGTACATTAGGGCGTTCAAACTTTGTCATATTAATATGGTGTGAGGTCATTTTTATTTGTTAGGACATTGACATGAATGAGCAGAATTCTATCCACGTGCGCACTAGGATACCACAGTGAAAACAGCTTCTGTATGATTAAAATTATCGATTATCTTTCCTTCTATGAAGTAATATATTTCTGTCGTAGTTCTTACATTGACGCAGAGAAATTTAGAAAAAAATAAACGTTGATGCCATTTTATATTGAAAATTCCATGAACGGAGTCAATTGCACCTGTTGAATTTGAATAATTTTAGTTGTTTCTACTCCAAATTCACATAAGTACCAAGATATTCTTACTAAATATCTACAATCAAATATTTCAATACTTCTGTTGACACCTCAATCTTTTTAAAATCTCAATTCGGACGATTTATAGAAATAAAAACCATGGTAAAACAAATATAAGCGCTAGATTTTAATTAAATTAAATGATATTTATGGATACAGAGCATTACTTTTTGCCTCGGTAACCTTGACAAATATGGCATAAAATATTACGTAGAGATTTAAAAATTTAAGCCATGAAAATTTTATTTTTCGGGGCCCTTTAAAAGCCGTAAATTGACATAACATATATTTCGGGTATCCATAAAACCTACTATAAATACAAAAAAGTACACCTATTTTCAGTTTAGGCAGAAATAAAGTAGCAAAAAGATAATAAGTTACTATGAAATGATAAAAACATGTAGACTATTTAAGCAAACTGTCCATGTTGACATATGTCTTCAATGCTTTTCTAGAGTACCAATCTTGAAGTAATAACGGAAATGAAGGACTAATAATGGGCACTATGAAGATTTTACATAGTGAAATTTCATAGCGGCCACAATTTCCGTATTCATTTTATTTGTATAGTATTAGTTATGGACTCAAGGGTATCGTAAATCACGGTTCAATACAAATGTGTCACTTTTGAAAATTTTCAATGGCCCTTTAAAGTTTTATATATATTCAATGCACCACGTACAACTTATTCCACGTTTAGCAGCGACATAAAATTTAATTGTCTAAAAATGGCCTTTAAAACTTCATGAAGAGGAAAAAAGAAATTCATAGGTTATGATTGTTTTCGGATGGAGGCGAAAATACTCTATCAAGTCATTTCAATGGACGGGGGGAAATTTAGGGGAATTTATTATTTGGAATGTACTGTAATGTGATTTCTTGAAGTGAGGCCACATGTTCCATTAGGGACTGAGGTGAGTATGTGCGAGCTTACAGAGTTCTGGCTTAGCAGCGTGGCAGCGTCACCTTAGAAAACGGGCCGGAGTCCGGCCAATGGAATGAATTGCAAAGCAAAGATTTATTTGCATATGTCAAAATGATCGTAAACTACGAAATTCTTTCTGGATTATTTTGCGTCACAATTATGGAAACCGATAGAGTCGTCTCACTAAGTATTACAAGCTTTTCACCATTCTCATCACATATAACTGAATTTGGAGCGTATGAAGGGATCAAATAATGCATTGACTGTGAAAAATGACACAGGATAATCTAGAGTTGATTATTTACCATAGCTGATTAAAGGCAAAAGGGATATTTTTTTCGAATTAGGCTCTTCTTTTGAGGACCCTGTTATTGCAAAGGAAGTAAATTAAATTTATTTCAATATAGTCTAATTTTGTTCAAGAATTTTATCGTACTCGAACACCTAAAAAATCCTATTTTTGATTTTTCGATGCCAGAAAGGTATGTAAAGATATTCCTGAACAGAAATTAATCTAATCAATAAAAAAGGACACAATACATGATCCCCATTCTTATAACGAGATTTAAGAACTTGAAGATGCTTATTTCCGATCCGCAAGCCTATTAACTTTGATCCCAGTTTCGGGTTCCCAAAGTATAACACGGGTAAATACAAAAACCATAAGCATAAGAAACGACATTTTTATGCAATTTTCTTGTAAAATAAACTACAATACCGGTGGAATCAGTTGTATTTTGCTAAAGTAAAATCACATTTTCATTACTTCTGAAACATTTTCGTGGCTGACCTAAAATACTGGACACGAAAATAGCAACTTTCTTATCCTCAAAGCTATAAATCATATTCTCAACAACTGCAGTAGTTCGAATTTTCAGACAGGATAATCATTAGTCAAAGAGAACGGCTTAAAACTATTAATCATAGCGTTGATTAATGGAAATCACCATAAGGCCAATGAAATCAGAGATTGTGAAAATGGGCAATGTTCAACCTGCAAAGATGAAGTTCGTCATTTTTTATTTTTTTAAAGGGTCAAAAACGAGAATAAATGAAAGAATTGAGAAAATTGACTGGCTGAATGATTTTTACTGAATATTTTACTGGCAATACCTTCAAGTCCGCAATGCATCGTTATTTACTGAAGATGAAAAGGGTGGTACAGTGTCCAATTAATTAAGTTTATTATTAAATTAGAAATTGTCTTATTCTTTTTCCAATCTAAGCTACTTACAAGGTTCGATGAGGCTAATAATAATATACAATGTCTGAAGTCAGAGATTTTTAGCTTTATATGTTGATATGTAAATGTTATGAAAGCAACGAGGAAAAACTTTCTTCATCTCGGAAATAGAACTTTGTAAAATTAGGATCAAATGGAAAAATGTAACTGCTTACTCAAAGAAGATTCCGATGTTTTTCATAAACTTTGAAGCCAATATGTTACCTTTGAACAATGTTACCTTTGAACAATGATAAGTAGGAAACAATGACGTACGAGATAAGTGAAACTGGGTGAAATTATTAAATATTCTTTAACACTTTACAAAGAATAAAGTAGTTCCCTTAACGTGATCTAAAGGGGAAACGTTTGGGTGTTTTACTGTTGGAAGATATTTCCGACGTGATCTAAAGTGCTTCAGTTTTTATGGTACATACGTGAATATTAAATTCGGAACGGAAAATCGGAAATTTTCATTTCCAATTTGTTGCTCCAGAACATAGGAATCAAAGTTGATCTATGAAACCTGCACAGTTATTCGTTGAAAAGCTCCATCGAAAGAGAAAATCTGATAGTATGCGCGTATAGTATTATACGGAGATATTATAAATTGGATGCATATTGTATACCCAATTTATGGGACTTATGGATGCGAATACTGAGGCCGATTAATGTGCTGTCACATACTGATCTTTATCGACACTAGATATTTCATCTCCATGTCTCCCAAATTTTGATGATGAATCTTTCACTTGGATAAAATTACCTTTCAATTTATCCATAATCATGATAAATTAGGTGGAATTTCCGTCTAAAGATTTTAAAGAGTTGTTATTTTTCTCCACCGACTGTAAACTAACTTGGAGAATAAAAAATCGAGCGAAAGTATCGTTGCAGTTTATTATTTGTAAATTTAAAGTTCTCCTTTGTATACATTAACCCAATTCGAGATGAATATACTATTCATCAACAGAAATATTAAAATCATATCCAGACTCTCCACAATGATTGCTAGATATGAGAGTTGCGATTTAGAATTCTTTATTATCCCAAGTAACGCAAATGCACCCCTGACGCTTTCAGAACAAACTACCATTAAAATATGGAATCGAAACGACATCCTTCAAATATATTTCAGCATTCGCTCATTTTACAAGAATTATTAATTATCTCCCTTAGCGCTATTTGCTAACTGCTAATAGCTACAAATACAAGCATTTATATAATAATTCCGAAATTTCGTCCTACCTCGTCTATTTTAAACATTCATCTATTGTAAATAGATGAATGTTTAAAATAGACGGACAGAAGAAGCTAACAGACGCAATTCATATGGCTGCGCAAGAGGCCTTGCCGCTCGGAAACATCCGTACCCGCGCCTTCCGCGCTAGCATGTCCCTCCCCGGAGCCAAAGGCTGGGTCTACTGTGCACCCTGCCCAGGATTGGGGACGCACATCAAGAGCAAAGATTTCTTCGTGTGTTTCCAGTACTTTTGCCAAACCCCTTTATTCGCCCCAGGTACCCCTTGCCCAAAAGCAGGGTGTCCTGAAATGCTGGATATCTACGGGGACCACTTGCTACATTGTCGCATTGGCTGCGAGCGGAATACTCGCCACAACAACCAGGTGACTTTACTGGGGAAAGATCTCGCAAGAGCCGCCCGACGTCCTTCCATTGAACCTCGTTTACACTTCCAAAACAGGACAAGGCCGGATATCAGGGCGATGGGAGCCGTCGGTGGCACGGATTATTTCGACGTAACCTTTGTCAACCCGCTCGCTCCGTCCCACGCAAGAGCCAGGGCTTTCAACCCACTCACAAGCCTCAACGCAGCCCACGCAGAGAAGCAGCGGAAATACCAAGGGTTCCTTGCTGAACTGCCTGGGAGAAACAGGCTGGTTCCTGTTCCCATCTCAACGCTTGGAGGATGGCATCCGGCGGCGTTCTCCGTCGTCAAGGAACTCGCGAGAACTGTTGCCACTCGCGCAATGGAACGGTTTTCAAAGGTTAGATGCATTCTTGTACAGCGGCACTCCGCATTGACAGTAACCTCCAATGCTGCTTGTTTGCTGGCTGGCCTCCCCTCCACCTTCTGGTAGATTGGAGTGCCATCTACAGTTTTCGATGCATTGTACGGTTTCGCAAATGGCTTGGCCAATATACGGTATCTACGCTCCGGTACAAATTTACTGGGTACCAACCCTTATATCTACCACAGTAAATTAACCCCCCTTTTCATTGTAAATAGATGCAACCCGATTCTAGTATTGGTGGTTTACAGCATGGTAACCAAAGTTGAATCCCTCGAAGACTGTTTCGATATCGCTTAGACTGAAAGGCATGATGTGTAAAGTATAATCATAATAAAAAATCTTGAACATACGGATAGCATTGTAGTGATATGCGTAAATGAAGCTCTGATAACTATGATAAAACAAAAAAGGGTACACACAAAGTCGTTATTGTTTCCTACTTTCTGTTGGTAAGGTTCTTTTTGAATATTTTCGTGAAAAATTGATAAATGAATGCAAATTTCACATGCTCTTCTGCATTCTGGCCAAGAAGGAGGGCACTGTGGGTTTCTTACGAAAAAGATTATCTTTCAGGAATCTTTTATCTAGAACTTCCCGTCCATAAAATTTTACTTGAAATCAAATTATAGTATTTAGTATTTTCCTGCTACTTCAATAATATCCAGATAGTCTACATGAACTGAGTTTAAGACTTTCTCAGCGAGAGTTCAAATAAGTCGTGAAATAATTTCAAGGTCAGGCTCCAGCATTAATGATGTCTGAAAGGGGGGACAAAGGGGCGTTTCTTTATTGATATACATGTATTGATTGGAACTCATTTGGAGTTGCAAATCTGAATGTCATAGTAAATTCATGTACAAGAAATTTTATGTTGCAATAATTCAAAATAGGCGGCAGTTGTGACCCAAATCAACGAACAGTCGTGAGTGGACATGAAAGACGTCTGAAGCGATGTGCTGTAGTAGTTTTAATTTCAATGCGTCTATCTAGAAAACTTTTGTATAAATCAAACATATCTTCCAAGACACGCAGTGCAAGCTGTACTGTCTAATGCCGCATGCATTCTCTCCTGCCTTGACCCGTCGATGTAGTCACAAGATCACGGAGGCGCAGGCCCATTTCTGTTTTCTCCTTTCCTTCTCTCCGAACTCCGTTTAGGTTCCTCCGCTAGAAATGTCAGATGACGAAGGGGAAAGGTTTGGGTGTCATACTTTTGGAAGATATATCCGATCGATTCCATAGATTTCCAGACAACCACAATCGACTCAAAAAGGGATGCAGACACAGTAATGGGGAAGGAATTACGTTCCCGAAAAGGCCACCTTCAGGCCAGCCTTCAAGCAGGCCGCATTGGACATGACGGTTGAGTAAACTACCCCATTATTCCCCCCTTCCAAGAGTAAAAAACCCAAACCTTTCCACAATTTTAATGATTCGTGCATTTATATGATCTGTCAACCGTAGGTAAAATAGTTCTCGTATATGCGAAGCAATATTGATCGGGATGCAGCGCCTTACATGTCAAGGTAATTTGTTGGGCGTTCTCACACACTTTCTGTATATAACATCATTACGCAGGTAGCCACACAGAACGAAAATAAAACAAGAAATCATAGCAATGCTACAGACATGAGAAATTGCTGATGGCACCGAGCGACACTGCAATATTAAGATCCTCGTTGTCACGCACTTTGATCGTCATTCCATCGTCCTTTTCGACCTATATTTTTTCCAGTGACTAGACTACAACAGAACTTTTGTCTCTTGTGAAGAATGTATTTTGGTGAGCTCAGCGTTGAGATTTCGTTTTTCGCCGATTTCCCCCGCCAATATTTTCAGATGGAACATTTCCTCTGTAGCTGAGATGTGGAAAACGGGGTAGCATGCTGTATATTGTTTTTTCACTATCCCCACTCAAATAATACAGTATTTTACTCTCTCCATCCTTGATGTAGCTAAATAGGCTTAAATTTACAATCCTGCAACTGTGGCCAGCCACGGGCACGCAACTCACTGGCGATGCTTCTGAGTTGGGAGTCGATAGTCGGATCCTTAATCGGATGCCTTTCTTTATCAAATTGCCCCATTTCTGTCTATTAAGTAAACGGAGACAGTGGGAGAACGGAAGCATTTTGGTCTCGACTTGAGCCCTAAACTGCTTTGCACAGCAGGTACTATCCAGAAGCATTAAACTACAGATAAAAATCGAACGGAAACGGTAGTGCAACCCAAAGGGGAGCAGGACAGCCACAACTCAGAAAGTGTCACCCAGAAGGGATCAGCGGAACCACAATCTGGGTTAACGAACTCATACTATCTATCAGTAAAGCTATCTTACCGAACGGAGCTTGATCACGCCAGCGGACCACACAACTCACGTCTAAATCTGGTTTATCCTCTTTATTGTAGAGGAACATAATCAGGTTGATTCAGACAGTGTCATGGATAACCTCACTTCTTATCGCATTCTTTTATCGGACTAAATGGATTATAACCGTTTCCAGCAGCTTATATTTACTACTACGAGAATAGAGCCAATGACCAGTTAGATCGTTAATAAGATGAGTGAAACGTTCTGCACTGTCTTGGCGAGTCGTTCATTTGTATCAACACTACATCTGTTTATTTTTGGACGCCATATTTTGGTACGAGAATCGACATTTTAAGACAAGGGGAAATCTTCTTTCCTAAAGTGAGGCCAGTTGTCACCTAAGGCAATACTTGAAGTGTATGTAAGTCTTTACTAGTGATCTTTGCAAAGTGGTTGATCCCTTGGTGTGGAGGCTTGCATCCACTATGCTTGATCCCCGAGTAAGTAGTGGCCTCATTTTGGGAAAGTGGGTAAAGTTTGGTTTCTTTTCCGCTGCAAGGCACAAGCGGAGGTTTGCAGGGAGGGAGGAGGCATATATATATGCTCTAATAACGAGTACGATAGGGCGCTTTTACAATACTGGCGTAAATCCGGCCGAAAACACAGTTTATTAGACAAAACAGCTACCGTAACGCGTCTTTGCATGAGGAAGGGTCGCATTCGTCACAAGGTCTCCAAATGAACCTACACTCCAAATATTTAACTACCTAACCTTTTCCTCCTGGGGGAAGGTTTGGGTGTTTTGCTCTTGGAAAATATATCGGATCTATCCCATGGTTTTCCTGTCGCGGAGAAGTGAGGGTCAAACGTTTGGATGGGTCAATATTTAGAATGCAGGGTCATTTCATGCGGTCTGCTTGATGGCTGACCTGAAGGTAGCCTTTTAGGGAGCATAGTTCCCCATTACTGTGTCAGCATACCTTTTTGAGTCGATTTTGGTTGTCTGGAAAACTATGGGATAGATCGGATATATGGTCCAAGAGTAAAACACCCAAACCTTTCCCCCTTTCCTACGGAAAGTGTTCGGGTTCTTTAATAATTTAAATTGAGCCAGTAACTCTGTCGCAGCAAACGAAACCCCCTCCCCGCCCTATAATTACAGGTAAGAGTCGGCTATCCCCTGGTAAGTTCTAAATATGTTCAAGATAATGAGTAGTGTGGCACAGTTTCACCTGAAAGGCTAGCTGGAAGCCGACCAGCAGGCGTGTCGCATTGAAAATGACTGCTTCCGCCGCATGCCTTTAGGTTTAACCAGATCGAACCATTCTAAATGTCTCCTTTTCCCTTACAACCGCGCAACGCACGTCCAAAGGCATGGATAGAACCGACCACATTTTCCATAAATTATAATAACCCCGAAATTCCCCATTCAGGGCCACCTCGGTTAGCACAGGGTATCCGTCTGAGTACCAGCCTCCGAGGGTAGATATAGGGATGAGCACGAGTCTACTTCTGGTGGTGATCGCGATAAAAGATTCATATCTTTTATACTTTTGTGCCTTTGCAGCGTTGAGGGATATGGGCTTTGCAACGGTGCGCACTGTTGATACCGGCCATGAGTAACTCAAGGTTGTCTATCGAATTGTGGTCCTGATATGAAGGGAAGAACTGGTGGAGCATATCCATATCCCGGTGGGGCTACTGTCTGAATGATGTCCTGAATTTCTGTTTTGGTTGCGTGATATTCTCGCGAGTGGAAGTTGCTGGCACAGGCAGAAAGACTATCAGTTTTAGAATGCGTCTCTCCTAGCCGACAAAGAGACATACGTGTATGGCATCAGGGTTTCGTTGGGTTTACCGCGTGCTTGATATATTAGCGGCTACAGTAGTAGAGTTGAAGTAGTACAATTGAGAGGCACCATAGACCTCCCACTGTGCTACCTGATCAACACGCATTCTCCTTTTGGAGGGCGTGAGTGGTTTGGCAAATGTGAAATTGAGGAAATCCGTGCCTCCAGTGCTTCCTATTGCCCCAATGTCCTGCCGTGTGCAATGCAGGCCACCCCTCGGCTAGATGGGGGGTCACGAGCAGCTTCTTGCAGGTTTTGGGAAATCCAATATACTTTACGGTCATGTCTTTGTATTCTGCGGTCTCCGTATACGCGGTGTAGGAGATGATCATCAAAACGATCACGTGTTTCTAGGTAGTTTCCTAAAGGGACAATAGTTGTTCCCTAAGGAAAGGAAGAGTGACTTTATATTGGGAGAGGGAGTCGTCTGTGTCTAGGGCCATTGTATAGAGAGTACTATAACTATGAAGTCGGATCAAGGGCAGCCATGAAGCATGCTGCATTGGGTAGTAGAGTCACATTGCAGTGCAACAAAGCGACAGTGAGAAAAATCAAGGGAGCCAATTGAATCTACAGCATTGACAGGAATCTCTTCAAATTTGTCAGAATCTCGACTTTGGCGTCCGCAAAGGATGTCTCTATTCTGGTTGTCAACATCGAACGAATGCAAAGCAGACGTATCCAGCGGAAAGCAGCAGCTCTTGTCGGAACCAGAACTGAGTTGATTGCGAAACCTGTTCAACATTGATATCTCTCTCAGTAACCGGCTCTCTCCCTGTTCTGGACTACTTTGCGGACTCGATTGGTCCAGCAAAGCGTGCGATTAGGTCCTACCTCGCATCGCGGGATGTACAAGCCAAGAGGGAGCAATTGCTCGCTTGAAGTGGGTTTCCACTGGTCATTTTTATACACGAAAAACATAGCGTGTGTGTTTACCGCGAGACTGCGGAGGGCTGAAAAGCGGCAGAGTTGAGCAGTAGTCATCTGCGAAGCCTTGTTTAGTTTTCTACGGCAGAACACTCGATTTAATGACAGGGGAAATGTAGGGTTGGATTACTGGGATGGAAAAGTTGGTTCAAGCCCTAGGAAGCTATGCGGTACAGCGATGTGGAGGGATCGATTGTAAAGCCAGGCGGGAAGGACTAGCGCGTGTACCATTGTTGTTGATTCCATTTCCGTGACCCCTCGGGTCGACAATCTCCGATTTCTCGTTGACCTCACAAAACCGCCCCCCTCCAGATTCCTTTTGAGCTGGCTCAACAACGACAGTCATACTTGACTCGCGAATTACATTGTGCTCAGAGGCAGCGATGCAAAGTATCCTGTGTATGTTGCCAGCTTTGTGCAGTGAGAAACTTTGCGCTGGTTGAGAAGGGTTGGCATTTTATTTGTTACTACGCAACTTATTTTCCGAGGAATGATGTAGTTAACGGTTGAGCTGTGGTCGTCCTTGGGCGGGGCTTTGATGTTTTTCCATGCAAACAAGTATCGCAGACATTTCAAAGAAAAAAATTTTTGGTTGAGAAGAGAATGTGAGAGCGTCTGCAGGGCTTTGTCGATGTAGTATTGATTCGTATTGCCGCACATCCGATAAGGGGAAAAAAGGGGTTGTGTTTACTGGGAAACTTTGAAGGGCTTGAAACCGGGGGTGGTTTAAGGTAGGCTTTTTGTAACCGATAATAGTGTACTTTGCCAGAACAGAAAACATATTTTGTAATTCCGGAATCTGCTTATTTCTCGTTGAATAAAGGGTCTGAAAAGCTGAGGATTCATTTCAAACAATAAGCGACACGGCAGCCCCTCTGGTTGTTGAACGGATCAATGTCAAGAGAAAGCGGCAAAAACACACGGGAGATGATCGATGTCGGTGACCAGAACTTTACACATCCAAGTTGACGCAATGCATCAAGTTTCAAGTATGGGAGAAATTACTAGAATTGAGAGAGAAGATATCGGTCGCAGGAGCACCAACGAAATGAGGAATGAAAAATGCATCCAAGGAATTTGGTTTCATCGGTCAAACTCTTGTGATGCAAATGAAAACCTTGTATATTCTACGTGCCAATGAGCGGGCTTGAAACCCTGTCCAATTTGAGTCAAATGACACTTTTGCCTTTTCAACAACGCAGTGATCGAGACGCCAATGGCACGATTATGCAAACAGGCAATAGCGTTTCCGCGCAGGGGTTGAGATACTTGGCTCGCCTCGGCAGGTACTATTCCGAGCACACTTTATCATGGCATAAGATTGCAGTGCAATAGATGAACACAGGATTTTACCGTACATGAGCGGACTATGGTGGTGACACACAGGTGATAAGGCGCAAGTTTTTAAAGTTTGCAATGAATCGTAAACCAGGAGAGCAGAGCTGCGTCTCCAGTACCCAGTAGGAAAAGGTTTCTGGTCGTACAATGCGGCCGGAGTGATGCTCGCAAGTGAGGAAATGTGGGTGACCGGCACATTGAATAAAGCAAAGGTATGTGTGTTGTGCGAGTGCGATCATAAGGGGGTGTCGTCGGGGTGGGTGGTAATGCACTGTTGGCGCGGGGAAGGGGCAGCAGAGTTGTTGAGCATGTTGCGGGTGGTTGGTTGTTGGGAGATTTTGGTGTGCGGCGGATGAGGAATTTGAAAGAGTGTATTTTTTTGAGGATGGAATGGGCTATTTAGGGCCATTGAGAGAGCTTTTGTGGATATAGTGTGTTTGTGGATAGAGAGTTTGTCAAGGCTTGTTTATAAACTTGTCTGAAAATCATGAGGTTGATAGCGAGACCGGTTATTGCGCTGCTCAATATGGTGTTTAGCATGCGAGTTTTGGAGCTCGATGTCGTCAACAATGCTTTGAACTACATAGATTCAACTGTAAACTGGAAATGATTCAAAGGGTCAAAAGTTACACAATGGGCAAAGTCCCTTCCAAGGATGGCAGCGTATGTCCCGCAAGAATGCCCGTAGCAACAACCTAGCAACTCTGAACGGGCCTTTTGTAAAGTACAGCTGTATTGCAATCCTGCAATCTGTACTGCAGATATCGGGTTTTCGACAAAAGCTGCGATTTGATTTGTCATCACCGATCGAATTGGCCTCTTGCAATTGGCCATGGTTCACTTGCCTTTATTTCGAGAAACAGCTTCAAGTTTTATTTTTTTCTACAAGATACGGTTGGAGCATCTGAAAATTCGAAAAAATAAAATCAACTTGCCCATTTATTATTCTAGCGTGGCACAAATGCCAACAATCAGGCCTGCCTTACTCCACTCTTTTCTTCTTGCCACTGGCCTTTTGACAAATCAATCCGCATGACAAGCGTCCCGCGACGAGAAAATGTCCAGCTTGAATCGCTTGACATGAGGCAATCGGCACTATACTGAATGCATTAAACTTTTTTCTTTCGTTCTCTACAGTTGCCATCGGCGACTGACCTTGTTCCGTAAGGAGTTTTTGAATAACGCTTCCGTTCACCTTGCCTAACTGAGTTTTTTTTGTTTATTGCGAATATTCTCAAAAGCAACACTATCTTTCATGCAAAAACCCCGATCCCTTCGCCCTTTTTCTTCTCCACATAATAATAATAATCAACTTGGTGATACCAATGTATAATTCCTCCTTGCCGTCTCCCATTGTCCCACAGCCTACAAATTGGATGATGTCACAGCAAAATCCTCATAGATGACTACCCAGCGCACTCTAACAGTACAGGCCTTTTGAGTTTTTGCACCGCTCTACTGTATTGAACCGCGAGTCACCCCGCAACCACCTCTGCATCCCTAGCCCAACTGGCCACAACCACACCGCCCAACCCGCAGTCAGTCATTGCAACGCCGTACAATCAGTACCGCGGCTACTTGTCCGAGTATCCATGCCCCAAATGCGCAGGACAATACACGTACAGTATGCCCAGGCCCAAAGTGCCAACGCAGCGGTCTGATCCATTCAACTCGTCGCAAAACGACGCATGTCGGGCAAGAGGCAAGCAATCCTGAATCGCCCCTGACGTGTAAAGAAACCCTTACTCCCAAGCCCGAGCTCTGCCAAAGGCATCGCACAGTACTTTTCCCGCACAAAATCCTCTTTGCGGGCACTGCCGCTGCTGCACATACACGGGATGCGAGTCGGGTGTGGTTGGTTTTGCCATCGGTTTGCGTGTTAGTTGTTTACATGTCTCATTCTCAACCGCTAGCCCCATTCTGCCGGAGCGTGCATCCCCACCTCTACACAACAACCACCTATTTCCGTACTCTCGTCTCTACTCACACGATGAAACAAACCAAAAATCACACCACCCACCCCCACCCTCTCTACACCCAACCCAACCAACCAACACTCTAAAACCGCCCAAAAACCACAATCTCCAAGTACAAACCCCCCCCCCCCTTGCACAAAACAAGCAACACATACTCAGAACGAGTCCCACACGCCCCAATTCTCGTCCGGCGCCTCAAGCGCCACCATAGTCTCCTCAAAAGCGCCAGCCCCCAGCCCCATAAAATGACACGACTCGAGTGTATCACTCACCGAAACCTGCCCACCAACCTCCCCCTCCTCCTCCCCCTCCTCCCGCACACACGCATTCAACGGCGGGTGCACCCGCACCTCCCCCACGGGCGGTATCTTTTCCAACAGATCATCCACGACGAACAAATCGTTGATTTCGTTTGCAGCCGGCCAATGGACGGGGACATGGTCCGGAAGGGCAGTAGCGGCCGATATGACACTGGTGGTTCTTGAAGAGATGTGGTGTTTACGTTGATCGAGACGGTTGCTGAGCCTTTGCAGGCGATGGTGAAGTTCGGACTGTTGCTGCTTTTGGTAGCGTAGTTGTGCGAAGAGTTGGTCGCAGAGACGACTGGGGGAAGGGTGAGGGTTGGGGGGGTGGCTTTGTGGATTTGGAGGGGCGGCGACGACGGGCTTGGAGATGAGGGAGGAGGGAGGCTTGTGGGAGGTGGAGGAGAGGGTGGGGGAGGGGTGGGGGAGGGATTGCGTGGGGGAGAGATGGGGTGCCATTTTGGTGTAGGTGTGGGTGTTGGTTGAGGCGATGGGGAGGCGGTGGGGTGGTGGGAGTGGAGCGGGGTTGGACTGTTATAGTACGAGTGGAGGTTGGCAGAGATGAGAGTCGTGGTGGTGGGGAGGGGGGGGGAAGGTTGGTAGGGATCAAAGGAGACTGGCTTTTTGGCAGGGATACTGTACTATACTGTAGTGGTGGTAGAGGCAGAGACGAGGGAATGAAGGACATGGCTTACAGGTTCTGTCTTCAATTTGATACTGTACTGTACTGTACTGTACAGTAGTAAACGGTACAGTACAGTACAGTACAGTATTTGGTATATCGTGAGCGGCACGAGATTAAAAGGAATTAGGCCATTGCCAAGGGATGCCATACAACGCACATCTACAGGCTGTATCAAATAAGTATAATGTCATACCTGCCATTTTACAGTACAGTACATCCAAAACCTTATTCGTCTAGCTCGAAAAAAGAAGAAGAAAAATTATTCTATTCTACTGCCATCTCAACCCATGCATGCATCTCTTGTTCCAATTTAGACTCTCCTACCCTGCCCCCGCCTTACTGCTCATCAAATCCCCCCCTCCCCCCCTACCCACACAAAAACACACCAGTCGAAAATATTCCATGCACTACCGCACCCACCCATTTTCACAATTACGTAACACTACCTATGATAGTCAGTCGCCAACGCCTATCACAAGCCGATCCGAATTTTACGTTGCAACGAGTCTGCAAATCCTGTAGATTCCGTGCCGCCACCGCCCCGACTATCCAATGCCGCAGCAACATGCACTGCCACATTGCGTTGATGCCTTTCATGGCCCTAGTCGCTAGAGAGGCTCGTCGACGCCCTAGTACACGAGTGTACAGTACTGTACTGTACATGCCGAGACGGGGAGGATGGGAGGCAGGGTTTGCGGGGATTTGAAATTTGAAAAAGAAACGATTATGGACGAGGCAAAATGGTGGATGCGCGATTTTTTGACTTGAAAATCCTGACGTGTAAGAAATGGATGTACCCAATCTCTCCGCCCATATGTTGCAAATATCGTCCTTTTTTTTTTTCGGGCAATGTGTACTCCCCGCGCGGACTGGGTTTTTTTGGAGGGAGCGAGTCAGTCAGGCGCGATTTTTAGTTTGGAATCGATTTTTGGGGTCAAACTTATGATGGGACACTGATTTCCAAACGGTTTGAAACGGTTTGAGATGGACACTTTTTGGAATGCTTTTTATAACAAGTCACGGGCTACGGTAGGTTGTGTTGCAGGGTATCAGGACCTCATGGGGACATTACAGTGCTTCATGGCCAGGGCAAAGGTTGACTGTTGGCATTTGTGCACCAGTGTATCGGAATCGCCCGGAATCATTTCTCGATTCTACTGTACTGTACATGCTACGTACAGTACAATATTACAACGTGCAGTACAGGATGGTGGAGAGCGACAATTGCCGTACGGCATGGATGTTGGCATTCCCGTGTATGATTCGGCATGCAGGCCGATGCACTTGGAAACCAGTTTGCAGGGCTTGTACCACTTTCCAAGGCGCGGTGCTTTTGGACCAGTTGGAGAAAAGGTAGAAACTTGGTGTTGGATTTGCGTTCAAGCGTCGGCCTTTTCTGTTTTTGCTTGCAGCCCAGTACAGTACTAAGCAATACGACACGGTCTACTCTTTTCATTTCTGTAATTCTCGTGGCTGTCGCCGTCAAAAGAGCCCAACATTACAGTCGGGGATAGGGGAAAGGTCGGGATTACAGCACGATATGCCAACTTTACAGTGGAGGCAACAAAGGCCTCTGCTCCAATCAGGTGAGGAGGATTACAACGTCATTGTTACCAAGTACGGTACATATAACCTTAATTCAGTTCCAAAACGTTCCCAGTGTACTGCATATGTTAGATACGCCGACAGATCAGAAACGGTGGATTGCGCAGGCAACAATGATCTCATTGTCCAAACCGAACAACGCTACTGTACCGGTACCGTACAACAATGTATCAGTCAGAATACAGGAGCGCAGTAGAGTTTCTTCTCATGCTTCCTTTTGCATATGCGTGTGCACTCGAAATGGTTCAACCCCACCATCCTTTCCTTTCTCCAACAAGTCCCTACTTGAGAACTTTTGGAAAAAGGAAATTTCCCAATCACAACATCCGGCAGCCATGCCACTCGACCTTATTTTTGGACTTGCATTGTTTCCTTTGCACCACACCACATCATCATTACTGTACTGTACTGTACTGTACACTTCCCGCAATACCATCCGCAGCTCCACCGATACCAACAACAACAAACATTTCGAGACTCCCTTCTTCCCTAGCTAGCATCCAATCCAATCCAATCCAACCGAAACCATCCATCAATCATTCCGACACCCACCACTCCATCTATCCCAGTGTCAACACGCAGTCCCGCAGTCCCCCCCCCCCCCCCGCCCGCCCTCGGCCCCCACAAAAATTCCTGCTGACTCACTTGCAATTCCTCACTCGCCCACTCGACACTACTACTGTACATATCCCCTCCTTCCGTAACTCGACTCACCTCCCTCTCCCTTTCAATCTCCATTCATCATCTCCTGTCTCCCATACAGATCCCCACATACAAATATTTCACGCAACCAAATTCAACCTCCGCCTTTATCCCCCCGTCTACGCCCTTGCCATCCAACACACCCCCCCCCAACAAACCAAACCCGCAAAAAAAAACTGCGCACGCTTCCCCGATGCCACGTCGGGAACCATTCCATTCCTTCATCTCGAGCCTCATCGTATGACCCGGCCCATTCTGTCAAACTCCAGTTTATAACCACTGCAAAGGCAACAATTCACTCGCTCGCCACGTTCCCGCTGTTTTCACACCCGCTATTCCCGTCGCTGCGGATGAAAAGTTGCAGAGGTTAGGCCCGAAACATCGCCCGTCCTCGTTGTTTTTTTTGGCAAGGCTGGGGTTTGTCGCGAGGCGGAAATTTGTGCAACCGTTTCTCACTCCCCCGACCTATGCCAATCGAGTCGTCGGCGTGCCGATCGTTGGCATATTGCAACATATTCGGCATGCTATGCCGTGGACAGTAAACTCGAAACCAGTCACAATCGGGTTCACACGTCGTGATTCATACAAGGGGCTTTCGCCCTTTCAAGGCAGTTTGGGATTCATGCTCGTTGGGGGACTTTCTTTTCGGATGATGTCATGTTTTCCACCCTGCAGAGTCACCTGTCGAGCAATTTTGAACTATAATACTTCACACCCTTGTCCCGGACGAGTGCAATGCAAACGAGAATTACATCGGACTCATAATCTCCGAGCTAGTCGTCTCACTTGTTCTTTACCATACAATTCATCCCTCGTCTGCCATTTGGAAATCAGACGCCATTCGCAGCCTCGAAACGCTTGCGCCTACACCATGCAATACAAGGGATAGGAAAACATGAAAATACAGTAAAATCATCATGACGAAAATTGGAACAATGTCATTCTATGACATACATCTACTCTTTTCGGTACAGCTGGCGTAGAGACAGGATTTTCATCCCTATTTGTCATGCTTGTTGGCCGCGTTTGTCACACTGAATACCTCGAATATGAAAAACACTGTTTGGATTCCAACCCATTGAGGAAATATCAGAGTGTTGTATGAGTTTTGAAAAGGCACTCCACTGCAAGTCTCTGTGGGACCCCAGGGGTAGGAACAAGTCACTTGGTTTACGAAATCTGCAAATTTGGTCTTCTATTGTTCAAGATGCAATTCATTCGCTTCACTCATTTTCAAACCACTCAACATACATATTTGGGCTAGTCCTCATTATTATTATTCCCCGCGATGATCTACTTTGAAACGAAAAAAGTGTAAATATAGAACAGGGGGGGGAGGTATGGGTGTTTTATTCCTGGAAGATATATTCGATTCTATCCCATCATACTCTAGACAATCACAATGTTGGACAATATATCGCTTCGAGGCCACCAATATTCAAATGTTGATGAATCGCTCGATATAGAAATTATGACTAAATTTAAAAGAGTCGAATTGACTACAAGTCATGCCGCATTTCTCCGATGAATGCTGATCGATATTGGACATGTGTGTCCAAATTCCTCTCCTTTTCAAATAGACAGATCATATTCTCACACAACTCACCCGTCTTGTTGTGTGAATTGTTGCCGTCTAAAAGAACCGGCGATTTCAATAGTCTTCAGCACCTTCAGAGTACCGCAGATTGGCATCGGATTCCGGCAAGCATCCATTTCAGCCGTAATGCAATAGGTTCAATTTCCGTCCGTTTACCGCTGTGGAATATCGGTTCGGATCCTTCAAAAGAGCCACTCTAGCAAGGGTGTCCTATGGGACCTACAAACCTCAATCATAGAGCCGTGGACATTCGTTTGGCTCTCTGCGTGTGGAGTTACCAACCGAAGCCTACATTTTGAATATTACAAAACCCAAACGTTTCCCCCTATTCGAGTCGCTCAAACTTTGAACCTCACGGTTTTGGCATAGTGGTACAAAGACAGGCATTTATAGAAGGGTTCAATGGGGCTGGTTTGCTGCGAGTGGTGGGGAGGCTGGGAGTCTCGCGAATTTGCATCCAAACCGTACTGTAGGACATGCAGCACAAATAATGAACCATTTCCACCGAAAAAGGGTGAAACGTTTGGGTTTGTTTACTGCGGGTGGAACAAAGGGTGAAATTCCCACTAGCCTGCGCAGTGATACAAAGTAGTGGGTGGTAAAGCGGTACGAGAGTATTCTTTGTGGAAATTACAGATCTCCAACAGAACGCCCTGGAACCTGTTCCTACTCATTGCAATTTTTCTGTATAAACTTTTCGGCCATTATGTATATTTTCTTGATGTTACAATATATATTTTCATCACCTTTACTTTTCTTCACTTTCCATCGATAAGTATAGCCGTGGCGTACCAGAGCAAAAACGCAAAAGTGCAAGGGTCCTGCGGCCGTAACATACACTGTAAAGAGGATCAGTACAGCTTGGAAAGAAATTATTCTGAATTCCTAGTAATTCCTATCTCAAGGATCCGAATCCCGTCAGGGACCATAATGTGAGGCGAAAGTTATGCACTGGGTTGCAAGCTCGAAAGTTTTTTTTCGCAAGAGAGAAGATGGGTACTGGGGAATGTTTGGGTTGGCTTACTGCCAGTGGAACATAGGATGAAATTCCCATTAGCCTGCAAAGTATGGCGGCGGCGGAGAAAACACTACGGTGAAAATAGACGCGCTATGGGATGGGTACTGTACTCGATGTTTTCAAAGCAACCTGTTTGGATCATATGTACTCGTCTATCACGAAAGTAATCCGATGGAACAAGATTACGGTTGATAGCATTAGAGACAATAATTATGGTGGGAAATGGAGGTATTACTTGGATGCAAAGGAAGGAACTACAGAGATACTGTAAAATATTAGACGAAAAGGGAGAGACAATACAGTTCGCACTGGTTGAGAGCCAAAGCACTTCAACTCAAGTCTTCCTTGCACAAAGCCCACCTGCAAAACTCCACGGTTATCAGCCTTACAAATTCTCGTGGTAAAAACTCAATCTATTTTATTTCACTGCACAAAGGATAACTCAGCCCAGTCGAAAGGCCTGGTACTCTTTTAACAGGAATGTTACAAAAGGGGGGGCACGGAGGGTTCGTTTACTATAACAGATAAGCTGGCAGATGTCCAGTCAACTTGGATGGTAGTAGTGAGAATGTACCTGAAAGGTTGCGACAGGCGCTGGTAACGCTTCACTCAACAGCGAGTAACGGGGAGGAACGCAAGAAAACAAGCAACATTGGAGGTTACTACCAATGTGCAGTGTCGCTGCAAAAGAATACCTTGCCCCTTCGAAACCTGTTACATCGCGCGGATGGCGACAGCTCCCACGAGTCCCTTGACGCCGACGAATGCCGCCGAATACCAGCCTCCGAGCGTTGAGATTGGGACGGGGACTATCTTGAATTTCCCGGCAATTCAGTAAGAGATCTGATAGGGTAAAAATGGCACAGGCGAAAAAGGCAACCAATAACTACCCGAGGGGAGAGTCCTTGAGAGCGATTAAAGTGAAAAGTGGACGTTAACAGACGATGGCGAGGAGTTCAAGTTAAAGCTGAGTGACTGCTCTAGTAACCAACTATAAATGGGGAGGCCCTACCACCTCGCTTATAAGCCAGGAACTGATCGAAGGTATGGTTTGAAATTGATTCCCAACTTGCTTTCCGTCTCATGGAGGAAGCGATTTGCTCAACTTAATAGACGTTTTCCAAAACTTAAATATTGATAAAACTACTGAAAGCACTTGAAAAAGTAGGAAATAGTTTATGTGGACACAAAGAGTTTGACAGAAGATACTTTAAAGAAAACAAATTAATCTACTTTTCATAATCCTCATCCTCTATATCAAAGCCTGGGACTTCCTTCAAGGCATCATACGCAACTATGCAGTTACCAAACATATCCGTAGATGCCCAAATTTCCTACCACTACCTGCAACGAATACAACTCACCTGAAACCCCTCCAAACGTGTCCATGGCCACTACCACCTGGTCCAACCAATTCATTCCTTACCCTCCATATGACCCTGTATGACATCCCCCTGTTCATCCCAGACTTCTCATCTTCCTCCATTTTCTCCCCAGACTCTTCTTCGGCCTTCTCTTTTCCCATTCCGTAGATCAGCCCTGGGGCCACCCACTCCTCAAAGTACTCCCCTGATTTACCATCCTCCTCTTCCGAGTCCCCGCACTGATTTTTGTGCTTTGATCTCTTCCAGGCGACGAGAAACGAGCTTCGAACGATGCTTCCTGGTTTGACAACAGAGGTAGTCCTCTACGTCAAACCATAATAATAAAAGAAGACGGTGATAATGCGAAGATGACTGGTTCTGGAAATGAAGCGAGAAGCGAAGAGCCCGTGCATGATGGCCGCCTAGGAGACTGGTGGGAATTGTCAAGTTTTTGTTGTTACAGGGACGTAGATAAATGTTAGGTTGTGCCTGACGGGTTTAACGCGCCAAAAGGTTCTGATTGGAAGGCCCGCCGAATCGAAAAGGGAGGCGAAAATTGGTCTAGTTGTGGGGATTAGTGAAAAAAGCCTTTAAAAAGACGATACTAAATACTAATCATACCGCAGAAATATAAAATAGTTTCGTCCAAAATGTTATAAGTTTATAGCTTTTAGTAAATCTCATACAGATTCGCGTAATTGAATAAATTATCTCACCTTGGTAAACTGTCTTTAAATAAGTTTTTTGAGATACTTAATTTAATGATAAACACAGCAAAACTAAAAAGGTGTAGAAATCTATTTGGAAGTATTTACATTTTGTATAAAAATGAAAATCCGTAATAATTATGATAAAAGCTACGAAATATTAACAGTACATTCTCTTTCAACCGTTATTGGGGCTAAAAATAGAATTAGAGTTCTATAACTGTTCGTATTCGTAGTTCAAAGTCTATTAAACCTTCTTTTATTGTTGAACAGGAAAAAGAGATATTTTTAGAAAAGAGACATTGAATGCTCCACATTGGAGAATTAACTACCTTAACCACATATTCAACGGACCCGACCTGAATCTGTTTATCGGCGGTAGAGATTTATAAACGAATGCTAAAGGTTCTACAAGTTCAGGAGATGTTGGATTAAACTACTATGTACAGAAAGGAATTGAATAATGTATAAAGTAAAAGCGTCCACAGAACCTCATTTTGTGATTAATTTATCTCTTATAAGAAGGCAAAAGTGTCGAAACTGAATCTTCTATCAGTAAATATCAGAATATCTTCGATAATAGAAAATAAGGGGACGCTTATATCCAAATTAAATATCAAGAAGTAGAAATTACAGTACCTCACTAACTACGTTTTTTAGTTAATGTGAATATAATGAAACAATCAAGTCAAAAAATATACGTATGATCACGCTACATTATTATCGAGGTAAGTGGTACTTTTTTCAAATGAGATTCATTAAATTCATTAATCACATATTCATTCCTTTACTTAGAGGAATTGACGAGAGTGGTTGCGAAAACGTGGAATAATATCTTAGGAGCCTTTTAATAGCTGATAAGTTGAGTGTTTTTGATGCTCTACATTCTAAAATGAACAATGTAGTTGTTTTTATTGCCCATTCATCGATACCTGTCATAAATATATGCTGTAAAAACAGATTAGGATCAAATTTTTGTGACCATCAGTTCCAAATACATTGGAAAGATCTTTAAATAGGTCATGAAAAGGATATATATGCTGAATTTCGCTGTAAATGAACGTAATTTGCAATATCATGAAATCAGTTCGACCATGAAATTACGAGAGGGCATAAAACCAAAAAGAAGGGACTATTTGTTACAGATATACATGTAAACTACCCAGGAACCTTTAAAACATTCTAAAGTAAATTTTAGAGCAACAATCTTAGAACGCCAAAGCTATGCAATTTTACCCTGAACAATTTCTACTCGGCGATAACTGAGCCGAAGGACTCCTATTTACAAAAGCAGAATATTACTACTCACACCTACTGCAGTCAGTTCCGACTGTTCAAAGAGGTAAATCTGCGTAATAAACATTTATATTTGATGTTTGATTGGGCTTTGTAAAGCTCGAATCAATTTTGAGCTGGACATAAAAAATCAAAATTTTATCTATTGAAATGCGTTGAGGTCCATTATATCTTCTGTATTTGTATGAAAAGCGATCTTATTCAAAAATTAATTCAATATAAATATATTAATGTGCGATTTAAGTTTTTGGGGAAGTTATCTTCCGCGAAAACGAAGGTTAATTTAGTGAAACACCACCATTTGAGGTCTGAAGTATGAAATAAAAATGGATGAGCACATTTTAAACACATCTTAAAATTACCTGGAAAGCGAATTGATTTTATGAAAATTACAGTATAGGAAAAAGAGATTCTTTTTTTTTGGAACTCTAGAAAACAGAGCGTTCAAATGTTAGAAAAATTATAGAAAATCTCATTTTCACTCCTACTCTCTTTCAAATATGTTCTCTGAGGAAATTTACTCGTCAAGAACGAACAAAAAGAGAAAAAGCTTACTTTTGGTACAATGATACTTTATATTTATTATAAATTTCAAGCTTGAAGGAAAAATGAACGGTACATAATGATGTGAGATGCTTAAATGTTGCATATTTTGTTGTAGAATGTATCAGTAAATCTCCCAATGTGAGTTTTTAAAGAACAGTTACAAGACTTAAATATGATTACGAGCTGCAAGTACAATGTGTTGTATTCGCAGATTTCAGGAAAAAATGCCGGAAAGATCATTAAACGAATATAAGGATAAGTAAACTGTTTTAACAGTTGAAGAAAGAAAAATTATTTAATATTCTATAACACCAACTATTTCCATGAATGACAAATGAACAGTATAAAATGGATTTTTGTAGGTGAATTTTTCTGAAATAGTAGCTTATAATCAGGGATTATATAGTAGGTGTACTTTCAGATTATATCTAGCTTCTACGAGGTATGTGTGCTCGGAAAGATTTAAAACAAACAAATAAATGAACAAGAAAATTTCTACGGGAAATGTATAATTAGTCAACTATTTCCTTAGCTCTTAATTGTTTTTAGAAACTTTTGCTTGGAAATTGGATCCGATAATTCAAGGAAATATTAATAACTCCTACAGAAAATTATGTATAGGTAGGCATATAAACTTTACTAGTTTTTTATTAATAAAATATACTACTTGCTATCATATACAATTAATTTGCCTTTAAAAACTTAATAGTAGTAAATATTTCTTATTAAAAACTTATTTCTATAGCTCACTACATAACACAGGAATTGGTCGTCAAAATGTAATTCAAAAAGCTTCGCTGAACTGTCTGGAAACATTAAAGATTTGTTCATTACTCGACCGTAATAAGCCAAAAGATGGAGTTTCATCTGATTACCACTTAAAATTGTGTAAGTTGAATTGAAATATAGCTTACTACAGTAAATTTTTTTTTTTGAACTAAGAATATGTAGTAATACTATCAGAAATCGAAAATGTTTTTTAAAGATGGTCAGTGAGGTGTCTTGAGATCGATATTGTTCGTTAATTCCAAAATTCAATTTTCTTCAAAATGTGTGAAATTTAGCCGTTATATAGCCGAGGAAGTCTTAACAAAAAAAATTTATTATAGATTTGCTCA
This sequence comes from Kappaphycus alvarezii, assembly GCA_002205965.3. Classification (NCBI taxonomy): domain Eukaryota; phylum Rhodophyta; class Florideophyceae; order Gigartinales; family Solieriaceae; genus Kappaphycus; species Kappaphycus alvarezii. The sequence continues at coordinate 70,890 of NADL03000118.1, forward strand.
ATTTATTTTACGAACAGAGCTGCTGAAAAAGTTCTGACCAACAACTAAGCTTGAATGTTTCTGCAGATTGGCAATAAATTTTCGAGACGGAACTTTTCTGGCATAGATGAAGTTTTTCATACTTTTCCATCATTGTATCAAAATTGTTTATTAGTTCTACTAAAAAAAGTGGAAATTTCAACTACTTTAATTTCGAAAATTTCTTATTCCTATCACTTTTACAAAAAAAGATACTAATAATAAATTATTTGTTTTATTTTGGGGTTGAGCCTATAATAAGTTTTAAAAGGGAGCTTTATTCCCCCTTTCAGTTCTATTTTGATTTCATAGTGCTCAAATGAACAATTAAATATAAAATACAATATTTTTCTAATTATTTTCGACAATTTAATAATTATACTCTTATTAGGTATTGATACTCGGGTTTTTTACTGGCTTCGAATTTCTATATTAATTATTCTCTTGGACTCCTTGATTCCATCCTTATTAAAAACTCTACATGTATCGAAGAATATGTCTAAATGGAAAAGAGATATTCAATTTCCGAGGATATCGTGAAATTAGACAAATTAATTTCGACAAGGATGCTACTTCGTTTTTGATATTTTCTTATCTCGTTCATCGTCTCCTGTTTTTAATCTCTCATCACCAAATGACTCCGTGAAACTAGCAAAAGAAGGTTTTAAAATTACCGAAATGAAATGAAATGATTTTTTGTACCAAAGGCATTTATGCGTTCACTTATATAAGGTAGTAAGTGATTGCACTATTTGGCCCATGTGTTTTTCAATGCAGTTAAAGTTGTTGAAATTACTCAGAAAAGCTCAAGAAATATTTCCGTGTATCACTTGAGCGTATTGAGACTACTCTTCTTCTCTCCCAGTTTAAGTACTTAGCTTAATGTTTGCACCAACGATTCATCGACGAGTTCCTATGCTGAACTATTGAAAAAGATGCGAAACTTTCCTGGAGGTCAATTCTTCGCGAAAAGCCGTGCTCTATTGAAATTTCATTACGAAGTTCTGAGTGGGTACCTTTAATGGTGAGCAAGTAAAAACTTGAAGCATCACTACAAAAAGTTTAGCCAGTAAAGCTGACAAGCTGTGGAAGACCCTAGTTTTATAATTTTTCGACATTAAATTGCCTCTTGTTGCTTTTTTCTTCCATCGTCTGATCCCTTGTTTTGAGCATATCAGAAAAGTATTTAAACATCATACTTTTAGGCAAATTTGAAAGCAATAGCTACCTTTTATTTCTTGATAGACTTCAGTTTAATCGATAATAATCACGCTGTTATATATTTGCTCTAGTACGGTTGCCATGAAAGTGTACTATTAGCTCTACCTTGCACACCTTGAGTGGGGAAACATTCTTAGACAATATACTACTAAAACCATGCATTTTTGTCTTTATGCAGGAAATAAGACCCAAGTGTTTTTTCAGCTTCCTTTCTCTATCTAGACTGTTACATGTTACAAAAAAGTTTTACTAATTTTCATGCGAACTTGATATATTGGAGACAAAGTGTGAAGAAAATTTAAAAAGGAATGTTGAAATGTGGGTCAATAGTGCCCATTTTTTTTGTCATGGAGTTTGAAACATTTGAAAGCTTCCAAGTGAAAGAAAATAGGATGAGAGTAAAAGTGAGTAACTACAGGTAAAATGCTATAAAATATACATTCAAGTACAAGAAATACAACGAAGTGCGACATACTGAAGCCAAATCTTGTTTCGAGATCAATAATAGAGAATTTGATATGAAAAATATGCAAACGGCCGGTACTAGCGATTATTTTAAATTAAGGAAAGCTAAGTGTACTAGAAGATTTAATTTATTTTGAGTTTCTCTGGCGAAAAAACTCCAATAGATATATTTCGTTCTAATCTAAACAATCCTGTAGCTAGTTTAAAGTATAATATATTTAAATTTAATGGGATCTTTTATATTTTTTTAGGTGGTGAAGATATCCAAGTATGAGTTACATTTTGTCCCATAAATATGTCATTGGTACCAGTCCCTCTGTATTTAGAGGAGATAATTAGATACTTTTCATCATTATTCCTAACAGATTCAACAGGCGTGATTTTTGTTCCTCAAAATCTTAGATACAAAGATTTTCAATTGTCTTTTTGATTTCTAGCATCACTCTACTCAGTCATTGCTGCCGTTTATCATAAAAATAAATTAAAGGTTCCAATTATTCACTATATATCTTCCAAGAGTAAAACACCAAATCTTTCCCCATAAAGCTTTGACGGATTGTTATGGGAGGTTATATTTTCGATCAATTCCTAATGTTTACACCTTCCTACGTAATTTACTGTAATATAGTGATTGATTGGTAAATTTTAAATCGTAAGAGCGTTTTTGTATTCATATGAGACAGATTGTGCGAGAAAGACTCTATTTAACTCAGAAACTTGACTCTTTTTCCAACTCTCGTTGGCTACCGAAAAATTAGGAGTAAAATCTATTTCAATAGGATTCTTAGGGACCGATAAAATGGTAATATTTTTCTTGGAGGTAAACCCGTACCAATTATATCACCATGACGTAAATATTAAAAAGTACTAAGACTTAATTCAAAACCATAATAATTTCTTGATTTCTGTGAAGAAACGAGAGTAACTTCGAGAATGATGACGAACAAGGGGAGAATAGTGTTCATCAGATTGTTTAAAGCTTTTTTTTACTCTTTTGATTATAAAGAAGAAAAAGATTATCCGTCTTACTCTAATTTTTGATCATATGAGTTACGATGACACAAATTTTCAAATTGTACGGCGTGCTGAAAAGTTTGATATCTTTGGAGATGTATAACTCGTCTTCATTCCCTCAGTGAAGGAAGCAGAATGGAACGATCCAGTGGAAATTGAGAAATACTCACTCAGTTTGAAGTCAACATTGTCTCATTATTTCGTTGAGAACATCATTTGAGTACCTTTTTGAGAAGATTGTTTCAGTATCTCGTTGAAAAAATGGTCTCAGTTGTTTCTCATATTTTATTTTAGACCCGAATAAATATTTTAGCTGATTTTTAGTCCTCATCTTTAGCTTTATCAATTATTATGTGGTTTTTCAGGAAGAAGCGAATTGAATGTCAAAAAAAACTGTAAATAATAAATAAATAGAGCTTAAAAATATGTTTATCATGTCTTATTCACGGTACTCTAATAACCTCAAATCGTCAATTTAAACCCGTTTGGCAGCCGATTTGCACCGAATCCCCCTTCTCGCCACATTTACAAACCCCATCATCCTCTTCTCATCACTGTTCCCCCTCTTTTTCATTCAGGTCCAACCAACATAGAGAAATACCTCCGTCGACAAACAAGAAGTAAGCTGAAGGAGCTTTTAGTTCGTCATATAGTAGAGCTTAAGAACAGGATGTGGAGGGGCGATAATTGCAACAGGAAGACCGTAAAGCAGAGGAGTGCTTCATAGATTGGGTGGCCCCGGAACTAATATACGGGATAGGAAAAGAGGAGGGCGAGGAAAAGTCCAAATTAGAGGGGAACGAACGAATTATATAGATAATGTAGTTCCGGTCATGAACCCGGTTGGAGGGACGTTGGGTGAGTCGGATTCCTTGCGGAAAGGGTTAGAAAATCTGGAGCCATTCATGGGTATATATGAAGACTTCATGGATACTTATGATGCCCCGAGGAAAGTTATAGGTTCCGATCTAGAGGAGAAAGATTTTGAGGACTAGACTTGTTTAGTTTCTGTCAAGTAATTTTTGTCAAATTAGTTGCGTCCATATGAAATCTTTTCTTGCGTTTTCTGACGCTTTTAGTAGCTTGTTCGAGATGTTAGTTTGAAAGAAAGTTTTACATAAACTGAATGAATTGCTTCCTTCAGGGGAGGATAGAAAAACTAGGAGTTAACTTCGAACAAAAAAACTTCGATCAGCTCTGTAGCCTAAAAGCGAGGTGGCAGAGCCTGATTCTTTAGAATATTTTGCTAGAGAAATAAATCTTCTTTCGACATCGCTCCTCGCCCTTTTCCGTTAACATCTACTGTATAGTACCACTTTATTCGCTTGCAGCAACTCCCATCCATGGTAGTTGGCGGTTTCTTTTTCCCTTGACGCCATTTTTATCCTGTCTGCTCTACTAAAGACAGCTCTTTCCAACCCCATGACAACGAAGAAAGCCTCCGGATGCCATCTTACTACACTGAAGATTAGAACGGAGAAGAGCCTGGCCGTCTCGGGCGATACGGAAAAGGAACTTTGGTACCTTCTGTGCTTTTCTGTCATAATTCTCTTTGGTGCGGGGTTAAGACTCAAAAATTGGTAGAGAAGGAACGAATGAGGCGGCGAATGTTTCTGGGCGTCCCTCAAATCCAAGTACGTCCCTTGAGCCTAAAGTAGGCATTCACAACTTTATCTTCAATTCAGAATAATTCAACTCACTACCTGGCCCTGAGCGAATCGCCTAATTTCCAAAGAGCGTAAGAAATCGAAAACCAAATGAACAAGTCTTTGTAATCAAGGAACAAGACACTGGTGCGCGGTGCGGCCAGGAAAAGGCCAGAAGAAGAACGGGACCCTACTGAAAGGACGGGGGGTAACTGGAGATGGCGACTTGGATACAGCTGAAACAAACCATGAACCCTTTAGATGGCGCTATTCTGACCACCGCTCCCTAAAAAGAACCTAGCGTGACGAGATACCGAGTGATATTCAGTTTCTTGGGACCCAGAGAATGAGAAAGAGAAGAGCAATACTGAATGATCTTCCTCACTGTCTCAATCTACCGCTCGGTACGTCTATTTGTCGTCATTACAGCTAAATGTGCTGATGATCCATTCAAAAATCAGCACGAGCGCCGAAGGCGAAGAATTGGAGTTGAAATCAGATCGGCGAGGGTGTTCCAGTATATTAGTAATGCTAACTCACTTACAGATGCGGTGTAAAGCATTTCGAAGGATAATTTGACAGCGGGTCTGACCGTCTTCATACTTGCGAAATAGAGCTTGCTTACCATCGGAATCCAGAAGCGAGGCCATCCCATTAGAGTTCTTTGAACAGAATAGATCGTTTGTGTCGCCAGGAAAGAGAAGCTTGCCGAGACGGAGGGATACAACCACAATCCACCCTTAGAAGGAGAGGTACGTGCCGAGTTGATAGCGGGAGAGTGAAGAACACAGAGCAACAGGAGTGTTCGCAGGAAGAGAGCAAGCGGGACCTGTTGGCGTCAGATAAATACAGAAAAGATGGTCAAATTTCGAGGAGAGCAGTTCAGATGTGGTAGTGAATCGGAGGCGTTCACCATGGAGCGGGGAGTTGCAGCGCTGGAAAAGAGCAGTGCTGACCACGGCAGAGGAAAGTAATGGATGGAGGGTTGTGAGCAGGGAAATGACAGCCTGGGGCACTTCCTGGATGTGAAAGTCGGCGGAAAACACGAGGAGAGCAGAGAAGAGCCGAAATGAATGGATCATAGAGGCAACTTAGGCATCTTCTGCTGTAAAGGTAGCCAAAAGTAAGTCAAGGCCGCGTTCGGAGATCAGAAGGGGGCTTCGCCTCAGATTCTCTCAGAGCAAGGGCAGTACAGTTGATATTTCCGTTTTTCATGACATCTTTCGGTGGATAAATGCTCTCATGGACGTTAGAAGTAGATTTAACAAACTCACCCGAAAAAAATATGCAGCATGGGCCGTGAATTTCTTAAGCTTGCCAACTATCATAACAGGCAAGCCTCAATAGTGAAATACATGGATGTGATACAAATTGAGTGTAAAATTAATAAGAAGGAGATTTTACCAACGGGACGGAGCGGAATGGAAGAAGGGGACAAAATTTTCAAAAAAGAATGGAGCTATACAAGCAAGGAGCAGTTAAGCAGTCGTTGGTTGATCGCGACAGTAGTTTGTTGTTTTACGAGACAACTACTAATCGTTACAACTTGATATCTTTCGAAGGCAGGACTACTACTTATGCGGGGACTTAGATATGCAGTAAATATTGACAGGCGTCGTTCGGCACCGTGTCCGATTTAGAATAAACAAGTATCCAGAGTAGATGGGTAGGCACGCATGAAACAGTAGATCCAATTATACAGGTATTACTTCACAACTTCGATTATGTTTCACAAAATACGCCAAACTTAGACTGCTTCTTGTTGTATAGAGATTTGCAAAAGGCCAAACAATAGAGAGAAAAGGGGCATGAACCACTATATTATTTGAAGTTTATGAGTCTGGTGAACTTTTTGCAAAAAATTCATAGGATTCCCAGCCTCTTCGCACTAAACTTGTAGTAAATCCCATTATTTGCCAACATGACTTTTTCAGTTGGTTTTGGTTGTCCGTAAAACTTTAGGATAGATCGAATTTATCTGATATAAGAAATCAGACAATTGGCAAACTTAAAAAATTCCAACACTGGCTGCTGAAATGCTGCGCTGACTGCTCTGGAACTGAATTGTAAAATTTATTCTCATTAATATATATAGGGATGCTTTGCAATGTACAGTAGAAGTGCTGCATTGGCATAGGTACTGCTCTGGCGCCACAAATTTCGGGAGTTTTAAAGCGTATACAAGAAGGTAGGAGAGGATGCCCAGGAACGCCGGGTATGGAGCTGTATAAGGATATTTTCAGTGGTCTAAATATTACACTTGGAGGCCATGGGAAGGTGTGAACCAATCGAAGGAATATTTGTGGACTGCATGGATAGCATGGACATTTTGCAAGAATTTCTTTTTTCTGATCTTGAAAATAACGATTTTGAGCAGTAGATGTAGATCTTTATCTTGGAATTATCTTATCACTGATCTCTATCGTCCACATGATTTTTTTCGGTGCATTTTATGGCATTTCGTATGGGTAATCGAGGCTTTATGATTAGCCAAAAAGTCTATATAAGCGTAGTTAACTACTTCCTGTTGGAGAGGTCAAGCAAGTTTGCAGATAACTTCTAGTCCAGTCCCAAATAGTTCCGAAGTTGAGAGTCAGCTTCAGACCCAAGAACCGTTTTTCTTACGCTGGTCACTGTTGCACCAAGGAGAAGAAAGAAGATAAATCAAGCTTACGGGCGCGTTTTTTTAACGGTAAAATCCCAGATGTAACCGCCGAACTTGTATGCCCGCGACTAGTTATTTCAGGGATGGAATCCTATAGTATTCTGCAGTCGTGAGACCTTCAAATCGACTTACCAGACGGGGTATTTATATGCCAGGTACAAGGAGGTACATTGCGATTGCAATTTGTAGAGTTGTGGGTTTGAGTTTTTGGTTTTGTTCTTTTATTCAAATTGGTACCACCTTTTACTTCGATAGGAGCAAAACTTGATCGTTTTATAGGAAGCTATTCATAGTAAGAGATACTTTAAAATTGGTTTCCACTCGGGAGGAAGGAGATAATTATTCCAACAATGTGATACGAAATGCTGAGTAACAAGGACAGGTGATGAAACACGAAATCATTTGACAGAGTTAATCTTGGACAGTCCATTGATTCATGACAGTCACAGAGCATAAAAGGTATACCTTTCTCCTGATATACTCGCTTTTAGCAATATCAACGGTCTTCCTTACCCACCTCTATCTGTTCGCTCCACTGCAACACAGTAGAACTTATGTCGCTTACAGCACCTCTTTCTTTGGGTAATTGGTTCTGAGTATCTCTTCTACACAAGATTTATCCCTATCATACCTCCCCCTTGAGATCGTGGCCTCCATGCCGCCTACGACTGGGAATTATAATGTAATGGAAGAATACAGAGGCCTTTTCTGAACTAGATGGAAAAACAGAAGTACGAATGTGGATGCCACTGTAACTAACGGCGGTTTAATGAAATCGCTGTAAATAAAAGACAAGGGAGGACATTTTCAATGAGAGCGTGTCTGCCAATCAGAGGCGGTTCCTTTGCGGAAAGTGATATTTTCGGGAGAAATATTTGAGACCTAGTCCAGTTCCCGGCCCGATGGAACAACAATATATCCGTTTAGATTGCCCCCGTGTGGCACGCAACGGCTTCAAATAAGATACACCGGTTCGAACCAAGCGTTGGAGCTGGAGAGAAGCAAATGATCGGCTTACAGTGACAGCAACACACAGAGCCCAACGAGTGTGGATAGAAACGAGGTGTTCCGAGGTATGGAAACGAAGGCTTACAGCCAGAGAAGGATGTCGGCCTTAGCCGTCTTGCTCACGACGAGCGAGGGTCACTACCTTGATGGTGGCGTTGAAAGCGAAGGGGGAGTGCCCGTGTCCCCTGGGCTGGCTGATATCGGGCACAACAGCCTGTATTTAATAGGAAGTAAAAGGATCAGAGAGAAACAATGACGTAACGGTAATTAATGCGCACAACCTAATTGGTGGGCGCAAAAATAAGGGTGGCGTGAAATAAGGGGTGCCATCATGGCACCCTCGCATGCGCCAGCGTGCAACACCCGCTAGAAGTGTCACACGAGGAAGTAAACTACCCCATCATTACTCTCCAAATGTCGGAGAGCATTTGGTGGGAATCTGTAACCATTTCGTCTCCGAGAGGGGAGGAAGGTTTGGGCGTTTTACTCTTGTAAGATATATCCGATCTTTCCCATAGTTTTCCAGACAACTAAAATCGACCCAAAACGGTATGCAGACACATCATTAATGGGAAGAAACTACGCTCCTTAAAAGGATTCCCTCAGGCCAACTATCAAGCAGGCCGCATTGAACATGACGGCTGCTGCAGCGAAATATCGGTCCTAGTTGATATCTTCGGCAAGGAAAGAGCAGCGTATGTCTAGGATTGTCGGCAAAGAATGTCATTCTTGTCAAGAGACAAATTGAAGGCATCAAGGCTATACAGAAATTCTTCCTGCATCTGTTTCTTTATAAATTTCCTTATTTATTCTCTGCGACGTGGGGAAAAGGTTTAGGTGTTTTACTCTTGGAAGGTATATCCGATTTATCCTATAATTTTTCAACAACCACAGTCGACTCAAAAAGGTATACCAACACAGTAATGGAGGACAAAAATGACGCTATTGGGTAAAGACTTCAATGATCTTGGAACTACTGAGCAGTGAATTATCTTAAGAGATCTCAGCCATGATTACGGGGGTAATATGGTTTACCTAAATGGGTTGCTATACTTAATTTTACTGATAAGAGCAATTACAGACAAATAATTCTGTAAGTAGGGTAATAGGGTTAGTTTAGTGCGATTAGTGCAAAGATATGCAGCGAAATGTGTACTAGTATGTGTGGTAGAGGTAAAAATATGATTTTTAGCTCGCGCTGCAATCTATCAAGCAGTCGGGAAACAAGGATATACGTTAGATCACTTTGTTCCCACTCAGCAGATAGCCCTGATGTGCACTAAATTTGCACCCGAAAAAAAATCTAGAACAGGACCAAATTCAGATACATTATCGGAATTTGCAAGATAATTTTACAGTATCTGAATTTGCAAGATTTTTTTATTTTGGATCAGTGTGGCAAATTCAAGGTTGATATTTCATTTAAGACACGCTTTCATAATAGATGTCAGTACAGGTCCAGGTTCTGTGTGATGCTGAGAGTGACTCTGAAAGGTCTATATAATGGCCACATTAATTCCTACCCCTGGCCGATGGGTGGTGGGCATGGGTATGGCACCTAGATATAGACAGGGGAGGAACCGCGACGGGAAGCAGCGAAGGAAGCAAGGTGGCGGAAAAAACCCTTGCCGTCGTCGCCCAAGGCGCCATAGACATCAATCCCGACGGGAGAGGAGGATATCGTTTTGGTTGCAGTAAGTGCCGTAATGACGATGTTTCTCGCGCTGCGAGTGTCGCGGCAGCCCTGCGGAACCGTACTTGGCGAAATGTGGCGGCGTGCGGAGGGGTGGGCAACAGTAACGTCGACGGCGATATCGGTACTGTGAAGCCCGTATGCAGCGGGTATGTAAATGACCATTCGTAGCGCGGGGGACTCCGAATGCCCAGATGAGTCGGGAACCTGGTAGAGGAGCGGATGCGACGAGGGCGACGATCCCAACTTCCTTGCAGTAGCGGGCAAGAACGTTGCGGAGGATGTGACGACGAGTCATTCCGTCTTCGTATTTGCAGGTCAACGCGTGTTGACCACTTGGATCTAAGACGGGTGCGATGTCGGCCGAGCGGCGGGAGCAGACCGGACAGCAAGTAGATCCAGGGAATAGCGCGATGCCGAGACGTAGAGCCAGAGCGACTTTCCACGTAGAAGAGGACATGTACGTACCGCGGTGGGGGTGAGGAAGCGAAGAGAAAACAGGATGGCGGAGGATGTGCGCACGGAGAGGAGCCGTGCTCGGTCGTGGGCTGCCGCGGACGAGAACAAGCCTATCGGACTTCGATAGCATGAGTTCAGTTGTGATCGCAGACTGGAGCCTTTCGCCGGGGACCGGCGATGAACAACGCTCGAAAAGAGCCGTAGCTGTAAGCGACGAAGACAGCTGCGGGTGGCGGGAGGATAAGAGAGATGGCGACCGAGGGATCTCTTCCAAGTGGCGGTCCTGGAAAGAGGAGCAGGTCGGAGATAAGTCCAAAGAATCAATTACAGATGCTGCGTAAGCAGCCTCGGTAATGTCTGAAGTTTGCAGGAGACCAGACCGCCCATGGAGAAGGGAGAGAGGCTTGGAGCAAGGCTCCAGCGAATTACGGTAAGGTTTCTATCCTTTATATGTTTTTAAACCTGCACTATTCTGTACTTACCTGGCGCTGTGCACAGTCGATTCAAGATGGAGACACGCGCTGGATCGAGAGCGCCCTTTGCACGCTACTTTGTTACCAATCAGCGACGACTTATCCCGCATAACGCATTAGCCGCGTGGATATAACCGACCACATCTTCCATGCATTAAAATAACCCAAAAATTTCCCCGCTACTATCTTCCGGCGTTTTGGCAACGGAAAACTTTGTTTTTAATGATTGAAAAATAAGGTCGGCTGTAATCCCGGATAACATTGGTACAGTCTTGCAATGTCGCACCTGCGCGTAAGTCCAACACCTACTGATCCTCGTCCTCAATCGAATCTGGCTCTAATGGGTCGGCGACGTCGCTATTAACGTCGTCGCCTTCCAAAGAATTAAAGTCAGACCAATCCATCCAGCTAACCGGCACCCACAGGCGCTCAGTTCCATACGGACCCTGCAGAGGCAAACCGGTGGTCGTCTCCATGCTCGTAATAGCCTCGCCCGCGCGCCTAGTGTACGCCTGCCCATAGGCGACTTCGGGGTTGAATGTGATGGGGCGGCTTCCGAAGAAGATAAGGGCTTCCCATCATCGACAGATGATGAGCGTGAGGGGTTCGGTAGACATGAGGTGTTGACCGGTGGTTTGTTTGTTGTAGAGGCTGATGGAACAGGGCTCATTTCCAAAAGGGCCAAGTTGTTCCCGTTTCCGAGCTCGTAATAGTCTCACCCGCGCGCCCAGTGTACGCCTGCCCATAGGCGACTTCGGGGTTGAATGTGATAGGGGCGGCTTCCTGAGAAGATAGGGGCTGCTCGTTACTTATTTGTGACCGGCGTGAGGGGTTCGATAGACAGGGAACGTTGAGGACGTTAATGGCCAAGTGAAGAGCAGCAAAGTGCCGTCTTGCGCGATGTGCCAGTAGTGCGATGCCCCAAAAGGGGGGGAAGAAAAAATCCACAATCACAACCGTGGCGAGCCATGGGTGTAATCGCTTGAAAAACTTCCGCTGTAAGCGCGATACTTACAGAAAGACGGCGACGAAGACAAGTGCTACAGAAGAACGGCTTGGGTACGACCAGCAGGACCGTTTGGCTCAGGAACCCTCCCATGCTGCGCAGGAGAACCGCCAGGGTTGAGTGCGCAGGGTGCACTGAGCGTTGCGGTACTTGGTCGAGGGTGAGAGCCTTCCTGGCGCGAGAGAAATCGCCACTTGAGAAGGCATATCCTTAGCCGATGCAACTAGAGCCCGTAGACGTAAGTGCGCGATCCGCAAGACGCGCGAAACACTAGTGCCCGGCGCCCGCGCCTAATGCGGCCAGGCGCCGTGCGTGGCAGAATGAAGGTTGGAGAAGGGCAGTCTAGGAGGGAAGGGGAAAGCGTTTAAGGGAGACCGATAGTGGCAGGGCCGCTTGATGTCGGATGTGCGCGAAATTCGCAAACGGAAAAAATATCTAGAAGAGGACCAAATTCGGATACAGTATCGGAATTTGCAATATATTTTTATAGTTTCTGAATTTGCAAGATATTTTTAATTTAGATGAGTATGGCAAATTCATGGGTTGATATTTTTATTTTAAGACACGGTGTCATTAACAGATATCATTACAAGTCCAAGTTCGTCATACTCTTCGAAGACGTCGCAGTATTTAAAGTTCGAAATCGACGTCGTTGAGGCAACCCCCCGCCATCAACTACCCCATCGGCTCACCCCTTTTTTGGCCCTTAACATGACCAACCTTCCCCCCGTCCCTCACCATTACCAAGTCATCCCGAGGCCGTCGTCCACTCAACGCTCTGGCCCTGATGTCAAATGGTCAACCGACTACGATGATTACTGTAGAAGATTGGACCGGGAACGCGTTCGGGAGTGGGTCCGACGTAAATGCTTCGAGCAGGCAGAAGAGGCAGAGGAGGAGGAGGAAGAGGAGGAGGAAGAGGAGGAGGGAAGAGGAGGAGGAAGAGGAGGAGGAGGAGGAGGTAGAGGAGGAAGGGTAGGATGAAGAGGAAGAGTAGGATGAAAGGAGGACTGGGTGGACCCGTGGGAGCCACTAGTGTATAACGATGGAGAGGCTCCCATGGAGAACGAAGGGGAGACTAAGGGAGTAATTGTGATCTCTGACTCTTCTGACGAAGGTGAGAAGAGGGGTGAAGAGGAGGAGGATGAGGGGGAGGGAGACATTGAAAGTGCTGGAACAGTGGGGAATGGACCGGAAAATATGGACCAGGTGGTCCCGACTCTGGAACCGGATGGGGGAATCTTCAGTGGTATAGATATTTCGCAGGAGGCAATGGAGAATTCTAAGCCGTTCGTGAATATTTGTGGGTACTGCCTGGGTGGAATGGATATTTTGGGGGAACTGTTTGGCTGTGATATAGAGGACTAAGATATTAAGGAAGGAATCTAGATATTTATCCTGATACTATCTGCTGTTAGTCTTTTCTCGTTCACACGATTCCAATTGATGCATTTTATGGTTCTTAGTATGTTTTTTGGGACTTTAGGGTTGGCCAAAAAGTCTATTTATGCCTAGTAAACTGTTTCCTCTTGTGGAGGTCAAGCAAGTTGGCAGACAACTTCAAGTAGAATCCGGAGTAGTAGGAAGTTGAGAGTCATATTCAGATCCAAGAAACGTTTTTCCTACGCTGATCGCAGAGCATCGGTGGTAGACCCTGCCCCTTTCATACTTGCTTGTAGCCCTCTCAACTGCCTCCCTTATCTATTCCTTTTTGCTCGCTCAACTATACCACGGTAGCACTTTTGTTGCTTGCAACACCTCCTTCTTAGGGTAGTAGATTCTGATTATCTCTTCTTCCGACGATTTTCCCCTATCAATGTCAACAAGGAACTCATAACGTGCCCCTTGGGCGCTTAATTTATGGCCATGGTCGGCCTGCGTTTGCCCGGCCGGCCATATTCTCCCTCCCGCCACCCGGTCGACCGTGATTATCAGCACTTGGCCTTGGACGCCTTAATGGGCATCATCAAAGCATCTTTGATACCACCCACTAGTCTTCCTTCTGATCGCCGCCAGTTTCTGAAAGGAGGGGGATGATGGGTTAGTTTACTTTGTCTTTCAATTCTAGCGATGGCATTCTATACGGAGTTCGGATAGAGGAAAAGGAGAAAATAGAAACGGGTCTGCAACTCCATGACCATGTGACTACATCGACCGGTCAGGAAATGCGAGGACGCATGCGGCATTAGACAGTACAGCTTGCGCTGGTTGCCCATGCATGAGGACCACTTTGGCTCTCGACAAGCTCTCCATTGCACTCGTGACCGATCGCTGCCAACTGAAACGCCGAATATCAATTTCATCCCCAAGCGCCACCCGCTCAATCTCTGCCCTCCCTCAGATTTACTTGGGAACAGATCCGATGTATCTTCCGAGACTAAAAAATCCAAACCTTCCCACTTCACACTTGGGAACCCGCGTCCCACTCGAGATCTGACGCACTACCGTTTTCCTTCGCCTCGGTCCCCCAAGATTATCTGGTGACGAACAATGCTCTTTCTGCCTCACCTCTCACTGTTGAGTGCCCCCATTCTTGACATCCTTGGTCACTATGCCACCGTCTATCGCTGCGCTGACGACTCTGTTCGCTGTCACAACATGCTTCATGATCGCCTTTTCTCCAAGATCACTACTCTTGCAATCGCTCTCCGTCCGGTGTGGGAAAAGGAATATCCACAGGACGCCAATATCTCTCCTTCGAGCGGCCGTCACCTAGACTTCGTCATTGATGGTCCCTAGTTAGCTCCATGCCCCCAATGCTTCTTCGTGACAATTATCAGCCCACATTACAACTCCTACCACCGCTCCGCCGTCTACGAACCCACCGCCCTTCTTTCCCAAGCTGAGGCCGTCAAAGATGATCGCTGCCGCGGTTGGCGTAACGAGCTCTGATAGGGGTAAATCGTTGGAGAAGAGATACTCAGAATCACCTGCCCCAAGAAGGAGGTGTTGCAAGCGACAAAAGTGCTACCGTGGTATAGTTGAACGAACAAAAAAGTGTGTATATGGAAGAGAGTTGAGAGGTCTACAATCAAGTATTGAAGGAGCAGGGTCTACCACTGATGCTCTGTGACCAGCGTAGGAAAACGTTTTTATTGGGTCTGAAGTTGACTCTCAACTTCCTACTACGCGAAACTTGGCTTGAAGTTGTCTGCCAACTTGCTTGACCTCTCCATGAAGAAGCAGTTTACTCAGCTTATATAGACTTTTGGCTACCGCTAAAGTCCGAACAAAACTACAGAAGGTACCAGGAAATGCATAAAAACAATTTGTGTGGACGATATAATTTAAACAAAAGATGCTTAAGAAACTAAAAATCAATGAGGTCCTCTTATTTCCCATTCTCTAAATAAGACCAAACAACTCCTCCAAAATATCCATGCTGCCCAAGCAGTCCCCACAAATATCTGCAAACGGTTCATAGCTCTCTATTTCCTCCTGGGAGATATCTAAACTACTAAAGATATCTCCATCCGGTTCCAGCGTCGGCACCACTTGTTCCATACTCTCCAGTCCAGGCCCCACTACTCCAACACTTTCCATGTCCCCTTTTCCCTCATCCACCTCGTCCTCGTCCTCATCATCCTCCTCATCCTCCTCTTCCTCCTCTTCCTCCCTTCCTCCTCTTCCTCCTCTTCATCCTCTTCCTCCTCTTCCTCCTCTTCCTCTTCATCATACTCCCAGTTATTAACCTCGTAGACCAATTCAGGGGCTACCCACTCCTCGAAGGCCTCCCCAGCTCCCTCCTCGATGTCACACTCTCGCCCCTTACCTACCTCCCCGCCTCATCCTCAATAAAAAGGCGACGAACAAATTCGATCACCTTCTTTTTGGTTTGCCGGCGCGGCAGTCATCACGGTCAGTAGGTCCGAAAGGGAGTAGAGGAATAGAGTTTAGGGGCGGGGATCGCGTTTTCGGAAATGACTTTCGAGGGGCATAGATTGTTAGTTTTGGTAAGCTTTGGGGAATGGGAGGAAATGGAGGGTGTTTTGGGTGTGTGGAGGGAGAGGGCTGATGAGTAAAATGATCGGGGACGTTTGAAACTTGGAATAAAGGGGTTTAAATAGGCTCCCGGGGCAGGTTCTATAGATTAGGAATAGGTAAAATAAATCTGCAAGGGATTTTGTAGTAGTGCATTTGCGCCCTTTTTCTGAAAAAAAGCGAATTTGGAGGAGGAGGTAAGCTAAAAGGGGAAAACATCTTGATTCGGGATCGATTCAGAGGGTTAGATACAGTATAAAAATATCTAGATAAAATGGAAGTAAATTTGGAGAGGAAAGCGGTTGATAAGCAAGGCTCTCGGAGGACGAGGAAGGACCGGAACTATAAGCAATTTGGACAAGGGGAGGTAGTACAGTAAACTAAAAGTCTGTAGATGACGGCGACAAAAAACCCGTTCCTATCAACACGCGCCTAACAAGCTCCATATGGATTTACACCCTATGACTTTCCATATCTACGGCTCACTTGGCCCAGGGACAGAGGCCGGGCTACATCTTATTACTAAATGCATTGCCTCCTGTGAAGGTTCTACTCGGTTTCCGAACGTCATCGACTCCTCGTGTTAGTTCGATGGTGCAACAATGGAATGCAATTGCTATCAATCGCCGGAGGTTGCATCGCCATGATTCCCAATACTATACTCCTCACATGCTTTCAAATAGTAAAATAAAGTCTATCTTCTCACTTCTACAAATGTTAACCCAGGATAGAAACCGGACTCGCTATTGATGATGCAAGGGGTTGAATCTGGTTGCATTATAATGAGTGGTGCTAAGGTTGGGAGTCCTATAAATATGCACTCAAAAAAAAACACAAGGAACTTCAGTTTGAACCTCAAGTTGCCCGCTTCAAGAAAGTAGGGGAATGAAGGGTTAGTTTACTTCGTTGTCTGGCACTTCTAGGGGAATCTAAACGGAGTTTGGAGAGAAGGGAAGCAGACAACAGAAACGGGTCTGCGCCTTCAAGAAAGCGGTGGCTGGTCCAGGCTTGTGGCCAGCCACGGGCACGCAACTCACTGGCGATACTTCTGAGTTGGGAGTCGGTAGTCGGATCCTTGATCGGATGCCTTTCTTTATCGAATTGCTCCATGTCTGTCTATTAAATAAACGGAGACATTGGGGAGAACGGAAGCAGTTCGGTCTCGACTTGAGCCCTAAACTTTTTTGCACAGCAGGTACTACCCAGAAGCATTAAACTACAGTTAAAAATCGAACGAAATCGGTAGTGCAACCCACAGGGGAGCAGGACAGCCACAACTCAGAAAGTGTCACCCAGGAGGGATCAGCGGGACCACAATCTGGGTTAACGAACTCATACTATCTATCAATAAAGCTATCTTACCGAACGGAGCTTGATCACGCCAGCGGACCACAGGCTGTAGTTTCGAATGATGCTAACAAAAACTGGTCAAAAACATCTACCACATCGCAAGCCAAACCATCTCACCCGAATATGCAGAGCCAATACCAGACATAATGACACACACAGAAGTGAAGTACATGCCTTCTGAAACACCAAAGAAACAGTTCGATCCTACTCGCCTTTCCGACCTGCCCCCTGTCTCATTTTTAAAGAGGGGAAATTTGAGTTTGTTTACTGCGAGATGTGTGTGGGCTGAGTTCCCGCGCTGACTAGATTATCTGGGGGAATTTAGGGGGAATTTTTGGGTTATTTTAATGCATGGAAGATGTGGTCTGTTATATCCACGCGGCTAATGCGTTGGTGTTTTTAATCCATGAAAAATATGGTCAGCTGTTCCCTGAGGGATGCCGTGATGTGGGTAAAGACTTACAAAGGGGAAAAGGTTTGGGTGTTTTACTCTTGGAACATATATCCGATCTATCCCATGGTTTTTTCAGACAACCGCAATCGACTCAAAAAGGGTATACCGACACAGTAATGGGAAGGAACTTACAATGTAAAGGATTGGCGGAAGCCGTCAAAACGCTAGAAAACTGGCTGGAGGCCAACCAACAGGCACGCAGCATTGGACATCGCTGCTGCTGTGGCATGACGCTGTGTTAAGACTTGTTTGACCTTTGCGTAGGTCTCCCTTGCCCTGCAGATTATCTTCAACAAGGGTCTCCATGCAAAAGAAAGGAGCTGTCATCACCCACCAGAAATTTAAAGGTTTGGGTATGTTACTATTGGAAAATATATTCGATCTATCCACCTACTGCCTAACCATCCACTATTTCTCCAGCAAGGTGAAGTATAGTCCCTGCAGGGACAAACCGGTGGCTACCTCTGTCCTCGTAATAGCCCCATCCACGCGCCCAAGTGACGCCTGTCCATAGATGCCTTGCTGTTGAATATGATAGGGGCGGCTTCCGTAGAAGATGGGTGCGGCTCTTCACCGAATGGTGACGTGAGAGAGGGTTTCGGTGAGCACGGAGGGTTGACCGCAGGTCTGTTGGCCTTGGGCCCTGAAAAGAATTGGGAGGACAATTGAAACAACGGAGAGAAGAGCCAGGAAAATTCCACCGAAAATACCCTGGAGGGCAGGACATCCACGGCTTGAAAAAACAGGCCCGTCCTGGTGGTAAATCTTTACGAGTTGAGCTCCGTGACTTTGTTACCCGTTTTGCGTTTAGTCTCCAAGTAATGCAGGTGCGGCAGGTTTCCACCCGCCGCCCGCATCCGTAGTTAATTTATGAATACCCTCCGCACGCTTCTGTGCAACATTGCACAACCCATAAAGATATACCACCACGAGTTGTACAATGTGGCACATAAGCGTGCGGTGGTATTCACAAATTAACTACGAATGTGGGCGGCGGGTGGAAACCTGCCGTGCCTGCACCAGTTAGACTTAACGCAAAACTGGTAACGAAGTCGTGGAGCTCCTGTTGAGGGGAGGAACCGGGACAGGAAGCAGCGAAGGAAGTAAGGCGGCGGAAAAGACCCTTGCCGTCGTCGCCCAAGGCGCCATAGACATCAGTCCCGACGGGTCAGAGGAGGATATCGTTTTGGTAGCAGTAAATGCCGTAATGACTGTTTCTCTCGCTCTGCGAGTGTCGCGGCAGCTCCCCGGTGACCGTACTTGGCGAGATGTGGCAGCTAGCGGAGTGGTGGGCAGCAGTAACGTCGACGGCGATATCGGCACTGTGAAGCCCATAGGCAGCGGGAATGTAGATGTCCATTCGTAACGCGGGGAAGCTACGGCGACACGCTGCACGGAGGACGGGTGGGCTGTACGAAACCATGCAGAGCCGCTTTACAGGGCCGTTCGAAATGCAAATCCTCCTTTCACGCCAACTGCAAGTCGTCCCACGTGCTCCGGGGCGAGAGGTGGTAGTACTGTCAAAAAGGGTATCGACGAGATCGGTGCGGCGAGAGCACAGCGGTCGCGGCACATCGATCCGTAGTGAGATCGGCTAGACGAGTGGAACTGGCTGCGCTCGCACCCGAAGACATGGCGCACGGGGCCGGCACCGAAAGTGGCGAAATTTATGAAGCTTTCACAACTATTCGCACCACTGCACTGAATTACGATCTGTATGTCCACATTGACAAACGCTTTGATGATCCGGACCTGTCCGATCCCTCTCTTTCCTTAACAGTCTCTCAGCAAGGTCGTGCTGCTCACGCTGCTGAACGTGTACGCACTGGTCATTCCCAATTGCCACAGGAACAATTGCGTCTTGATCTCTTCATCGATGACCCGAATTTGCAAGTCGTCTTCAGAGATTCGAGGTCTCCGTTATCAGTCCCCGTTCCAGTGGCTATGAAGTCCGCTCATTGCGTTCCGCTAGTTCCCATACTGCCCTTAAGGAAAGTGAAAAGGCCACTCACCACCAGTTCCTCTGCGAACAACGTGATATTAACCTGTACCACATGGTAATGGATATATACGGCTGCATCGGGGCGGGCTTTCAAGGTGGAGTGGAGCAAGTCTCAAAATCCTTTCTCTTAAGCTCGGTACATCTCCTGCAGCCGAGGGCGACCAGCTTCTCATTCGTCTTACCAGTCTAGTTGTCCAGTATGTTGCTGTTTGGGTGAAACGGAGACTCTTAGAGTCTTGGTATTCTGTAACCTGGATCTGTCTCTCGGAAGATCTTCCCTTAATCATGCATAACAAGTGAGTGATTAAGATGAAGCTTCGCAGTGGCGGGTTGAGTTTGGAGATTGGTGAGTGGGGAGTCTTTATTTTTTAAAAAGTAAACCCCATGCTATGACGGCAAACTATTACAGTCCCCAAGCCGACATATTTTCAGTGCACAAACGATCATAAAAGTGCAACGAGTCCCTGCATCGGTATGTCAATCGACCAGCTCTACCCACTGGCGCGCAGAAAGGAAAAGTTACCAGTGTGCACACGAGAACGATACAACCACTTTTGAGCACACCAGATGCGACACAAGGGTACGATGAACCGTTGTGCCGGGCGTTTTGTATGGCAAATCCAAGTCAAACTAAAGGTCGGGAATAGATTGATGAAACAGCGTAGACGGTGCGGCAGAGTCCGATTGCGGCACATCAAGGGGATCTGTGACTGGGGCCAAATCCGTGACCAGGGGGTCGTCGACAGCAGAATGGGGTGCTGTGTGAGACCAAAGGAGCTGTCCAGGATGATTATTGGCATGATGATGATGCTGTTTTCTGAAGGAGTGTGTGCGTTGGCGGGAGGGGTTGCGAGTACGGGGAGCGGAAGAGGAGGTGGATGGACGGGGTGTCGGGTGGGATTCAAGAGTCCTGCGAATGCGGTTGGTGCGTTTTTCGATGTCGTCTAGATCATCCTTGAGCTTTTGGAGGAGCTCAAAGTCGTGGCCGCGGTTGGCAAAGTAGGAGGAATTGGAGGGGATTTGCTTGGGTGGGTGGAGGGGAGGGGGAGTTTGTGTTGGCGGGGAGGAGGACGGGCGGCGAGTGCGTGGAGTGGTGATGGATCTGCGGGAGCGGGAGCGAGGGGGGGAGTTTTGCGGTGGCGGGAGGTGTGGGGCATGGCGAGAGGGAGTGGGGTTGTGGGGAGTGGGAAGTGGGACAGGGTGGATTTGAAGGGTATTTAAGTGAAGTGTGTGGGGAGGGCTGTGTTTCTGTGCTTGGAGGTTTACATTGTTGGACGAGATGCATAATGTACATGCATACGCTGAGAGGCAGTGACATTGCATCTGCGGCGATTTGGACGTGCGTCATGCGCGTATTGAATTGAGCATTTGGGAGAGCTTGTACTATATATTTGTACTTCTGTACAGTACTGTACAGTACAATACTGTACAGTACTGTACACTAGTGTGCAAAGCGGAAATGGGGTGTGGTTCGTGCGAGACTTTGTTGAAGGGCAGCACTGACAGTGTGTCTCCAAACACTTTCTTGCCTCAAAACTCGTAAAAGATTTACCACCACGCTGTACATTACAGTACGGTACTGTACAGTACGCCATACCCACCATTAGTGTACAGTACTGTACTGTACAGCACAGTACTGTATATTGTATGCTTGCGCCATAATAATGGCAACGGTGCCTCCTCTGCTATTTTGGTACATGTTGCTTTTATGACAATTTTAGAAAAAAGGTATCGTCAAGCATTGTTGCTCTCTTTCCGCCATACCCCTTTCAGCCTACACCTGCCGCTCCGCCTGCCACTTGACCTCGATACATTAGTGTGTAAATGTGGGGTGATTTAATAATTGAAAAATATGGTCGGTTGTGGCCCGGAATATCCTACTACATTAGTTATTGCGCCCTTGGAATGCCAGCCCATGTCTTCCTACCTTTTCCGTGCGTCTGTTCTTTCTATCGACATTGCATAGGGAGGGCAACTATTGGGTGATTTACTATTTCAAAAACAGTGGTCGGCTTTTACATACTTGTCCAAATACTTCCGCATCATCTTTCTTCTCTACTACCTTGCAAATCACTTCCCACCCTCCCAATTGCAAATATGCTCCCCTGCTTACCCCTTCGGACGGCCATTGGTTGGTTTACCGTTTTATTAGTTACTGCCAACAAGGAGCTACCAGTGAATTGTGCAGTTGGCATCTCTGTATGGATACGAGAGCCTCAAATATGTGAAACCCACAAAGGAAACTAAACTGAAGGGGTAAGTGTAATGGATAAAAGTTTCCAGTACCCTCGTGTAGAGGGGTATAGCAGCTATACATCATAAGCACCGAGCAATACCCACAAACCATAACCGGAAGTCGCTCATACGAGAGAAAGGAAAGAGAGGATGAGTGCACTACACGTTTTAACCCTTACTCTTTGACACATTGATAGGATTCCGGCCTATTGATCTTTCAAATATTGACGCACCACAACTTCCCCCCTCCTCCAAGCTACTTAATCTTAGTTTCAGTCAAACGTGAGCAGTGCATGCTCCTTGTCTAACCGCTGCTGTCGTGGTTTCTCCTCTGACTCGGCTTTCGCTTTCTGAACCATCCCGAACATATGAGGTTCCCAATAGCAAACTTGGTCAAAGGGGGTAAATGTGGTTGGTTGACGGCGAATGGTACTCGGATTGGAAGCTCTTTGAACTTGCATTGGCCATGCCACAAGATCTACAGTGCGAGTGACGGAGCATTTCCACCCACTCATCATGGTTGTCTGGAAAACTTTAGGATAGATCGAATATATCTTCCAACAGTAAAGACACCCAAAACTTCTCCCTCAGAGTATGGGAGCTCTAAGATGGTGTAGCTCCTTCCCTGTTACAATACTGTCGGAGTGCCATTTCGAGTCAATTGTGGTTGTCTGGAGTATTTTGGGATACAGTCCAATATTCTTCCAGAAATAAAATAACCAAACCTTCCCCTTGGGTAGACAATTGATCCATGGATCGGCTGCAGTATGAATATGAATCATGCACTAATCGGTCTTCATCTATTACGTCCGTTTATTGTAATTTCAATCGTATGTCAATAGTTGCAGTCACAATTCTTACATGTAACTCATTGTGAGATCATTCAACAACCTGTTTTGATATTGCCAGTATCTACAACCTGTTCTGTATATATGTGCCCCTCTCTAATCGATGCTAGTAAAACTCTGGCACGGGACTCAGCCATCTCGCCACTATCGTGTACCATGGGAAGGTTTGGGTGATTTACTTTTGGAAGATATATTGCAAAATAATTGGGATAGGTAGATCCAAAATAATAAATAGTTCCAACTTGAATAAATAAATAAATGCCACAATCGGACTTAGAATGAATAATGAATAGAAAACCAAATTTAATAATATCTGATCGAGGGGAATATTTCGATAGCCCGAGGATGTAAAAATATTTCTAACAACCTAGACTACTTATACTCTACGCCAGGGTGAACCTGCTACAAAAATCAGGTGAGCCGTTCAATAATTTTGGTAGACATAATTTAGGCTCAGCAATAATTATTGCAGTATTTTCCAGGTAAGCAATCATCCAGATAATAATTTGTTGGTAGCATAAATGTAGTAATTATAGCCTGTATAATATAAAAACCCAACTGTAGGACATAAAAATTATTTCACACTGAATTCAGCATAAAATAGTGCCAGTGTAAAATAGATAAAATTATTCCTTGATGATTCATAATAAATATAAATTGTGGGCCTCAATAAAAATATTGCTCCACAATTCAGCATCACTGTAGGACACCGGGATAGAGATTAAAATATTTGGTCAATTTTCACACTACTTCCCCTTTGAAATATTGAATTAAATTTATCCTGTTGACTGAGATGAATCCCGAGATAAAATATTACTCATATCCATAGGTATAGATCCATCAAATAAAAGGAGCTTGAGCATGTCAGATACAGGACTGTCCTTTTTTGTGAGCGGGTCGGAGGATTAATTGAACCAGGTATCCATAGCATTTTCTTGATTTTGTTCGTTTCGAAATTATATCGAATTAATTGAACATCCGCTCTAATAGATTTATCTTCAGGCACACGACAAGTAGATAGAGAGCTGAATAGATCTTTTGAATCAACAGCAACATGAAGAGGAATATTGATATTTAGAAGTGTACTGTATGCTGCTGCAATAATTTTTCCTTCCTCGATAGCTTCACCAGCAGCCAATATTTCACCAGATGCAATAGATTTAACAGGACGCCGAGATAGATGTGAATGCCAATAAATTGTATGAAATATTGAATTACAATTTAAGGAGCCAATTAGCAACCCACCAATACATCCAAGTTGAGCATTTGTCGATCCGGCTGGTTTTCCTGCATCAGAAAAAACAACAACTGATAAATTGAAATTTCCAGAAACTTCCGGGCGCCGATACGTGCTTGTAGAACCAAAAGATTTTAAATTCCGAAGCATAGAAGATTGGATAGATAAATCACGAACCAATGGATTTGACCTTTTCTGTTGTAAATAACTTGCTGTAAAGGCAGACACTGGAGATGCAACCATACCCAAATAGACAATTGATCCGTTTAACGAATTAAAAGCAAAGTTTTCAAATGAGTTCATTTCTTCATCAGGTTGTTTTCGACGATTTCTTGATATTGAATGGGGTTCCAGTCCATTTAGCTTATCATCAGCTGAGACATTAATTTTATAGTCATCAAACTGCATGATTTTAACTCCATTGAAATAAAAAGATCCAGGACTATGTACGATTGTACCAAGCTTATATACTTTCCCAAGATCTTGGATAAATTGCTTCTTAATATTTTTTTGTCCAGTAATAAGTATATCATCGACCAATTTAACAACAAGCAGAATTAAGGATCCTTTTAAACTCATGAAAAATAATTGGGGTATATAAACGACTGATTTCAATCCGAGGTCAAAGAAAGTATTATCAGAGTGTATTTGCCATTTTGCATTCGCGTTGACTAACCCATATGAAGCAGACAGTAATAACCAATAGAAGGATTTTTCGGAGCATTCCCGAGGAGGTCTCACATAAACATCTCGTAATGCTGATCCAGATTGTAAAAATGCAGACTTCACATCAACCTTTGATAAATTCCATTTAAAAATTGTAGCAATTGATAAGAGAATTCTAATTGCCATCGGAGAACAAGATTCCGAATCAGTTCTCAAATTATTTTTCTCCTTATCCTCATTTCCATGCGGAGCAATTCGAGCCTTGCAATAATATTTTCCATCATCCAAAATTTTTATTTTGTATAAAACGTGACTGGATATTACATTCGAGTCGGGAGGAATTTTTGAAACATGAATTTTTGAACACGTAGTGAGAAAATTATTTTCTTCCGTATTGTACGCATTTGAAATAATATGGATGGAAGTCCAGATGCTTGATGAAGTAAAAATTCTTTAGATCCAAACCTTTTATGATAAAAACTCAGATCTTTTTGTTCAGATGATTTCAATTCCGTTCCAGGTAACAACTCAATTTCATGCGCATCAATTCCATCGTTTTCATCAATAGGGATATGAATTAAATTTTCAGGGTGCAGGGAACTAAGTTCAGATTCAATCGGAACATGTTCGAGAGATAATATGTTTTTAGATTCTGATAAATTTCCATCAATTTCTGATTCATTATATTTTTCGACATCAGTATTCATATTTGGTTAAAATTACCATCATCAGAATGATCGTCAAAATTGTTTTCGCCCACATTCTTCACTTCGGTAATATTTGTTTCATCAGAAATATCTTCCACAGAATATTCAATAGACTGATTCAATAAATCATTTGCCTTTTGAATTTGGTATGCTAGTTCATTAGATGAAACGGAATGTCGGACATCTTCAATTGCAGCATGTATAAATTTTCCATTGGATCCAGGTACTGTGACGATAAGAGATTTTTTGTCGAATTTCAATACTGGTTTGGGCGATGACCAAGATCCTCTTTTCTGATTTGGTAGATGAATAAAAATTTCCACAATATCGCCAACATTAATTGGAATATCGGTCACAGACTTTGATTTTAGAATAAGATTTAATTTCCTCTTGGCTATTAGCTCATTATGAGCTTCTCTTAAATCATTTGGTAGACTTCGAGGACCAGAATTATCGATGGGTCGAGTGTGACCAGTGGCAAGCTCGTATGAAGAAACAACATCATTTCCATATAAATCATTCGATATTTGAAACATTCGAGCAATACGAACCGTATTACTTGCAGAAGAATCGGATATTTTTAAACGGATATAAATGTCTCTCAATATTTTATGTTTTGACTCAATATAATTTTTGTTATGGCGGCGGGAACCAATAGGACAAAACGAAATTCCTCTTTCCTCAAGATAGCTTCTAAAATTATCATTGTCAAACGCCTGATCTCCCATTAAATAGTTTAGGGTCCCAAAATGGTGTTAACCAGAGAGTCTCAATACAATCAACGCAATTTTCCATCCTTAAAGAGGGCACTATTGAACCAGTTGAATACCTGGTAACTGAGTCCATAATGTGAAAAATATCCAAGTTTTCCACAAAAAAATGATCCACACAAACCAATTCATTAAATCCGCGAGATATAGAGCTTAAAGATACTGCACGAGGATGAGATGGTTTTTTTGTGACATCACAAAATTTGCAGGAGTCAATTATGCTTGATAAATATTTTTTGCATTCATCGTCCCATATAAAATTTCTTTGTAACAATAGTTTTATATCATCATAATTTGAGTGACCACATACATGTTTGTGAACCTTATTAATTATTTTCTTCTTTTCAGCCCAAGATATATTTTTTGATGTATTGATATTGTTGGAACAAATTGCTGATAGAAATGAGTTTTCAATAGGTTCGGATGATTGTATAAATATATTTCCGGTACATAACAATGATGACCATGATCCACCAATGTTATAGAATCGATTGAATTATTTGCGGACTCGAACTCGATGCGATTGTCCGTCATATGAATAATATTTGATTTTCTTGTGATATTTCTTCCAATAACCCATTGAGATGATCCACTGATTATTAGATGCCTTATTTTAACCTGATTTCCATTGTCTGAAATAGCTGATAAAAATATTGAACCGATCATTTTTCTTTTTTCGCTTGAGTGGTCGCCATTTCCGTATTGCCAGAAGGGCGTGTCCTTGATACATTCAGGAAGTTCATCAAGAATTCCATTCCATTCGGTAAAATAAATTTCGAAAGTGCTCGTAATTCAACAATACCCATTCCACTATACGGTGCTCCATCATCAAGTAACGGACCTGGGTATAACGTATTTGACGGAGAATCAAGCACCGTTTTTACCATATGAAATGTTACGAACCAGAATCATTTTTGTCTTTGATATTTTCTGCATTTCCCATTCTAGATGATGAACCTTTATGATAATTTTTAGCACTCTTGCATTTATCTTTTTCATAGGCCCAATGGCCAATTTCTCCACATCGGTCACAAGTTGATTTTGCCTTGAGCGCAGCAAAGTCTTCAGGAGATAATCTTTGCTTATTATTTTTCTTGAAATTTTTCTTTTCTCCGTATGAAATATTTGATTGATTGAAGAGATATATTTTTGAGCATTTCCATATATTTGATTTGTATTTTTTGGTTTATCACATGCACGAATAATAGATGATATTTCTGAATATTTGATTAATTCTAGGATTTTTCCTTTTTCCAAATCGGCTTCTTCATGCTTCGGAGAAGCAGCAGCCAAAATAGATACTCGCTGGTTTGAATCAATTTTGGAATTAGCCAGGAGCAAAAATGATACCAGTGCTTCAGGTAATTTCGAAGTACCAGTAGATGAATGAAATCGGGCAATTTGAGCATCAAACCGTGATTCAAAATTTTTGAAAGACTCACTATCACCACGAGTAGTGTGCAATAGATCTAAGAATTTTTGAAATGTATCTGATATAGATGATAGAGGATCCACCTTATGAATAGCGTTAGCAATCGCTAATGCACCATTTTCAGACTGAATTTCTGTGTCTGGAATTTTCTTACAAATATCAAGAGCTCGTCCAAATAATTGTGATTGTAAGACAAGACCTTGTACTGCCTTAGGAACCTTATTAGAATTTGATGCTGGTAATAAATCATGAACAGATTTCCATTTTTGAACAGCATCAAAATATTTTTCTTGAGGTCCTTTACCATCCGTCCAAGGAGCCGTGCGAAGATCCCATGAAAATTTCGGCCTTGAAGGAATTTCGGGGCGATCTGGGCCCATAACTGCAAAATAATTGGGATAGGTAGATCCAAATAATAATAAATAGTTCCAACTTGAATAAATAAATAAATGCCACAATCGGACTTAGAATGAATAATGAATAGAAAACCAAATTTAATAATATCTGATCGAGGGGAATATTTCGATAGCCCGAGGATGTAAAAATATTTCTAACAACCTAGACTACTTATACTCTACACCAGGGTGAACCTGCTACAAAAATCAGGTGAGCCGTTCAATAATTTTGGTAGACATAATTTAGGCTCAGCAATAATTATTGCAGTATTTTCCAGGTAAGCAATCATCCAGATAATAATTTGTTGGTAGCATAAATGTAGTAATTATAGCCTGTATAATATAAAAACCCAACTGTAGGACATAAAAATTATTTCACACTGAATTCAGCATAAAATAGTGCCAGTGTAAAATAGATAAAATTATTCCTTGATGATTCATAATAAATATAAATTGTGGGCCTCAATAAAAATATTGCTCCACAATTCAGCATCAATGTAGGACACCGGGATAGAGATTAAAATTTTGGTCAATTTTCACATATATCCCATCTATCCCATCTATCGTGTACCTCTAATACACCAACTATCTGAATACAGTATTCTCGACCTGTTCGACGTAGCAACACACACAATCCTTATGCAGACCAATTGCTCACCTCTTCGATTGCGTAGAGTGCATGGGGTGACACCCTCCGATCCTGCGTTATGGTCAGACGCTATTTTAGCCGGAATCTGCTTCCGGAAAACTCCTCTAGTCCCCATCACTTCGGTCCCGGCAGCAAATTAATCTTCTTTCGCCCACATCTATGGAATCTTCGGCAACGAGAACAAATGCCATAAGAGATCATAGTCTAGACTTCATTCATCGTCAAGTCGTTCAGCGCAGGCCGCCGAATTATTCTTTCTCCAGGAATCTTTCCAGTAGATTCGCTTCATGAAGCGCACGAATGTCTCGACCTATCAAAGTTACTCGGTTTTTCGTTACGCACCACAATATTCTATCACAAACCCCGAACGCAGGCGAAAGGAGTGCATATAAAAAATTCAAATTCATCTGGTCTACTCCCAGTACCTACGGGTCCAGTTGCCCACCACCATGGACTGCAATTGGACGCCTTTCTTCTTCCACACCCCACCATTATCATGGCGAAAGACTTACTGCCTTTCCCCTTTCTAGTTTCCCCTACGGATTCCATATTCACTCATCTAACAGCTACCTCTTTCGGATGGCCGCTGATTCGAGGACAGTATTTAATAGCGAGAGTGTTTGGGCTTTACTTGGCGTGGAATTCCTTTTACTAAATGAAAAGTAACAGCCACAGCAATGAAATCTACCGTAGTTCTGCATATATGACCGAGCCATATAAGCAGTAGAATATGAAGGTTGCGAGTAACATATTGGCGGCTCGTAAATCCAACCTGATAGCAATCAAAATTATCAAAAGCGGTTAATGGGTTCTCTTACTGCGGGTGGTACAAAGATTGGTAGTTCTGCGGATTTGCATTCAAACCATGGTACAGGTTTCAAAGTAAGAGTAACTGAGCACTTCCGCGAAATAAAAAGGGAGAAGCAATGGTCCATTTACTGCTACCCTTTTTGAGAGTTGCGGTTGTCTGGAAAACCATGGGATAGACCGGATGTATCTTCCAAGAGTAAACACCCAAACCTTTTCCCCTTTACTACTAGAGATAAGCTTGCTGATACCCAGCCAACATGCATGGCAGTGTGGAATGAAAAGCAACAGCTGGCCAATTTAACATGCTGTGGCGTTGGAAGTGACCATCTATGGTACGTGGCGTCCTTGAAGGAGAAGGGGAAAGTGTTGGGTGTCTTACTGCTGGAGGATATATTCAGTCTATTGAAGGAGAATGGCTCTGAAAATGATCCACATGCATAGACCGTAGCGCAAGCTGTACTGTCTAATGCGGCATGCCTCCTCCCTTGCCTTGACCCGTCGATGTAGTCACAGGGTCACGGAGACGCAGAACCGTTTCTGTTTTTCCTTTCCTTCTCTCCAAACTCCGTTTAGATTCCCCCCTAGAAGTGTCAGACGACGGAGTAACCTACCGCACATTCCCCCTCTCACCAAGGGTATTGGTCCAGGGCGCTACTCTAGACCGCTCGTGCAACGCTCTTGGTCGTGGAGGGCGCATCGGGGTCTCCCTCCGATAAATTAGATGGGATCGATGGCGGCATATTCGTAACGAATAATCCGGCTTCATAGCAGGATTACCAGGTGGATTTATCTTATATTTTAAGGCTATCGGCTCTACGAGATGTGCCGAATTTTGGCCTTGTTCGACTCTATTCTCTTTATGAATGAACAAAAAAAAATATTTCTGCTAAAATATTCACCTCGTTGTATTTTAGATAGATAATCAATTTAACACGCATACCGTAGGGCCTTCCATTTTCATTACAACTTGAATACAACTTTACGTATCTGCAGATTGAGTTTGTTCTCAGTAAATTTGTTGTGAAAAAAGAAATATGATGTTTCATGCGAAGTTGAGGTGAGTTCCAGTTTAAAACACATCTGGAAGTTCCAAGTATTATATCCCTGAAAAATTCTGTTCTTAATGTAGGAATTCTGCAAATTGGAGGTTGGCGTCTATTTTCATGTTTAAAGAGATAATTAGCTATGCACTCGATATGTAGCAGAACTATATCTTAAAATAATCGAAATTATGTAAATAACCTCCAAATATCAAAAAAATGTAATATATCAAACCAGTTTGATGGTGTGAAAATGGCGCCGACGGAAAAGGGAACCACTAGCTACCCGAGATGAGAGTCTTGGTGAGCGAATAAAATGCTACGGCGGACGTTAACGGGTGGTGTAAAGGATTGGGCGTGAAAGCTGAGTGACTACTCTAGTAGCCACCTTAAAATGGGCAGGCTTTACCACCTATGCTCTACGACTGGCGTAAAGAAAAGTTCTTGGGTATGAACTTGGCTCTCAACTTCCTAAATATTTGGGACTGGACCTGAAGTGTCTGCCAACTTTCTTCCGTCTCATGGAGGAAGCTATTTACTTAGCTTATATAGACTTTTTCGCAACGTGAAATCTTGATAAAACTACAAGAAGCACCAGAAAAAGTAGGAAAGACTTCATGTGGACGCAAACAGTTTGACAAAAGATACTTGCATGAAACTAAATGAATCTACTTCTCAAAATATCATCCTCTAGATCAGATCCTAGTACTTCCCTTAAGGCATCATAAGTGCCCATGTACTCCCCACATATACCCACGGATGGCCCGCAATTGTCCGCCCCTTCCTACACTGAAAACAGCTCACCTGAATCCCTCCCAACCGGTCCATGATTGGACTACTTGGTCCAACCAGTTTATTCCTTCCCCTTCCATATGACCCGGCTCGAGGCCCCCTTCTTCGTCCGCGGACTCCTCTACTTCCTCTCCCTCCCCGGCCTCCTCTTCGGACTCGACCTCGATCCCCTTGTTCCATCTCGTAGAAGAGCTTGGTGGCCACCTTCTCCCAAAGCAGTCCCCTGCCTTACCATTCTCATCTCCAGAGTCCCCCCTACCGATTCATGTGCTTCGATATCCAGGTGACGGGCAACCAGCTCCGTCAAGCGTTTCCTGGTTTGGCGACGGAGGTAGTCCTCGACATCGGTTAGAACAGGTAGGAGTAAAAAAGGAAATTGATGGGGCGAGAGTGAAGGGTTTCGGCAATGGGACGAGAAGGAGGGAGTCGGTTCATGATAGATGCCAAGGAGGGGTGTGAATTGTCGATGTGTTGTTCTAGGACGAAGATAAAATTTTGGGGGTGTCCGATGTGTTTGAATAGCGCCAACCGGTTCAGATTGAGAGGCCCGCTGAATCAAAAAGTAGGCGAAAATTGGCCTTATAGTGGGATTTAGTGATAACAGCATTAAAAGGGGTGATTTGTGGCGAAAATCATGTGTATAAATTTGTTAAGGAAAAAGATATTTAGGGGCGACCACGATCAATAAACGGAGAAGAATAAAAGAATTACCATCGAAGGGGAAGGTAATCACTCATAAAATGAGGAGCGGAAAAAAGGAAATAGTGTAAAGAAATGTAAAATTCGTGACGCAAAAGAACAAGAAAGTGAAGGTAGGAACCAAAGGAAAGTGAATGAGTAGAGAAACGTAAACGTGAGTGACTTTGTGCGGGTAAGGATACCCCAGTTTCTCTTAACACAGTTTAACATTTTACAAAGTTTGAGCTAGACTATACTGAAAGTATAAGTACAGCCAAATGGACCCCTGCCAAGTATTTTGCGATGCACGCGGTGATTAATGATATGCAAGGATGGTCACCTCTACGGTTACGAGTGTCGAACATGTTTCAACCTCAGTAAGAATCTGCTGTAAATGAGGGATTTTCAATTGAAAACCGATGTAGACCATTACTATGAAGAGGAAAGGTAGAAAAATTCATTCGGCGGAAAAGCCCAATCTATTTCTTGAGACAGGGTTTCATTGGTTCTAATCTACGTTTTACTGATGAGCTTCGGTATTTTCGTTGCATCAATTGATCTCGCGTACTTTATGCAGTAGGCTGTTTAGTTTTGCGTAGCTTGTACTTGAATTTGCACAAATTCAATTGAATTGCATTAGGTGACAGTTGTAAACAGGATCCATTGACACATACCGCTTGATGATTTCTATTACGCTTTTTTTAAGTTTCGGGCCGAGGCAGTGAATTGAAATATAATTCCACAATCGCTTTCTGCGTTCGAACATTAAAAAAGATACATACATCCTGCATGAATATTTGGTGAATAAATATCTTTCAACTTATTGGAACTAGGGTTTGGTTTTTGTGGAAGCTATAATAATGTCGTTGGCACCAAATGAAA
Source organism: Kappaphycus alvarezii (assembly GCA_002205965.3). Lineage (NCBI taxonomy): Eukaryota > Rhodophyta > Florideophyceae > Gigartinales > Solieriaceae > Kappaphycus > Kappaphycus alvarezii. The sequence goes on from NADL03000118.1 coordinate 103,486, forward strand.
GATCTAGATAGTGAAACGGGAATGGACAAAGAAAATGGATTACAGCATTTCTTTTAGTTTTTGAGGACCAATCTCGAACTTTATGCTCAGAGTTTTCGAGAGTAAAATCAATATTTATAAATATGGACAACTTGTGAAAAGATTCAGATTTCGAAAGAGTGCTCTAATTCGAAAAAATTCCAATTCGGTCGAGAATAGACATCGAGATTTAAATTCCTAGTGCTTATAGCCAAATAAATACTGCTGGATTTATTATGAGTCATTCCTAAAGACTTTCAGAGGTGACTTCTAAATTTCTGAAAATTTTGTAGAACATTTTGTCTTACTTCTTTCTTTCAAGTTTTTCTCCATAATCATTTTCTTGTGGAGAATAGGAAATAGTGAAAAATAAAAACTTAGTAAACAAAATTTCAAGATGAATTGTGAGTGAGAAAAACTGGTTAAGCCCAATAAATATTTTATTTAGTTTAAACTGTACTTTTCTGTGAGGAAACATTTTGAAAATTAATTTCTGAAATAATTTAATTTTTGTCTTCCATGTTTAAAAATATGTCACTGAAGAAAATGTTATTTCATCTTGAGCATGTTATTTTGTGACTTAAAGAAACACCTTTAATGTTAATTTTAGAAGGCAGAAATATCGTTTGATACCCCAATTTGACAAAAAACGTATTTCGACAAGAAGGATAATGTTTGGATAGTGTTTGGTATTTACCAGCAAGTTACGATGCCATGAAAAGTTTGGTTGATATCACGTGGTTCAATAGTTTTTGTAGTATCTATTTTCTACACTTTAAGAAATAGTATTTTGATTTTAATTTTGTGTCTTTAGACTATCTAATTCAGTGAAATGCCCAGAATTTTAAATTGGAACGTAAATTAGGAATAAAAAAGAGAAGCGCACATCAACACAAATACTAGAAATAATACTGGACAGCATAATATAATCATATTCAAAAATAAAAAGGCGCATAAATGCAATTTTTTGTGGGTATATCAATCGAAGCTTCACCATAAAGAGAAAATGTTTGCTTTAAATACAAATTTTACATTAAAGTAGGAAAATTGATAACTAAGTTATTTATTTTTCCATATTTTTCTATTTTTAATATATACTGCTAGACTCAGATCGATTCAGGATCTTGTGTAGTTGCATCAGTGGTTATGGAATAAATTAGAAATAAGCTAACAATTGAGATATGCTTTTTGTAATATTACCTCCTGATATTGTAAATGCTCCTTTTTTGATCCCAAGTAAGCCATACGCTGAAGTCATTGTAGTTTTTACTTCCGGATATAATCTGTATGCACGGCGATTATATAAATTGAACGCATATTTATCGCCTTTTCAATCCGTGTTATGCATTTACGCCTAAAATGCTGAGTAAACCTGAGATACCCTACTAGAATAGGTTATTCATTGTTACCCAAACTATGGTGAATTTTGGAATGCTATAAAATTTCAACAGTTGTCTAGACGACATAATGGAAACCTCGGATACTATGATGCACATTGAATAGAAGATGAAGCAGAATTTTTGAAAAAAGTATATCAACCGCTAAAATATATATTTGGAGAAACTTTTGTGTCTGAACTTTGATGAACTACCGAAAGGTAAATCTTAATAATACCCAAAGTTTCAAATTGGAAACGAACGGCAGAAAAAAACTTAATCTGCATGGACATTAGATTTTTCTCCGGTGAGGATTTTTTCCCTCACATGACCTTTTCAGCACATCATAGATATATTCCGTTTTAAGTCATGCGATCTATCTTCGGTCTGTATCTTTCTAGCTTCATCTTTAAAAGGAGCATAAGAATGATGAGCGGGCAGCAAAGACGTCCTTACATTAACCCTTTTCCCTTCTTTTCAACTTTCCCTCATTCAATGAATGAAAAGTTTTGCCACGCCCGAAATATAAAGATATTATTATTAATAACAGGCATTTAAAAATTTAAAAATCAAAAATGTGGGTTTTGTAAGCGAATTTTTGTTTTTTCCTCCTTTTGTAGTGATATGGTCATTATGTAACACAGGGAGATGATACGAAACATATTAGTACAATTTTATTGTTTATACCTGTGTAGAGCATATGAAGTCAAGTACAGATGTTATAATTCTTCCTGGAATCACTAAATGGTCAACTAATCTTAACTTCATGAATTATTTCAAATGGTTTTCCTTAAGCTAAGTACTAACTCTGTATACAAATAGAAGTTTCGAGTCATATATACATATTTTTTACATATTGTGTCCTTGAAACTGTAGCCTTTTTCAATGCATTTATTCCAAAAAAAAGTCATCACGCAACTGGAAAATTGTTTTATCAGTAATAAGTTTTCCATTTTAAGTAACAAATTCCATAAAACAATCTAAATGGGTAGAATGAAAGCCTAAATTTCGTTTAGCTTTACGGTATTTTACGAAATTTATCAATCATATTATCTACAAAAGCAATGGTTATGTTGAATTTAGCCATAATAGGATATTTAAATCTCCTTTAGAGCTCCTTTTACAGAATAAAACGTATAAGTATCAGAAAGAATGAAATGCGTGACTTCCTTCCAGTTTTCAAAGCTTTCCTTTTCTGATAATTTCACCGTAGCTGTTCTTTTTTGCAAAATCTGGGATTTTCAAGGGTAGCTTAAATTGACGATCCCTTAAGGCCAATAGGGAAAACAACTCATTTTGTGGTGTAAAAAAGTATTAATATAATTTACCTACACCGTAAACCCAGGAAAAAGTTTCGCTTAGGTTACAAAAAAAAGAACTAAAGAAAAAGAATCACCGGCGAATGTAAGGGATAAGACAGTAAAAGACACTTTCAATCTGAAAGGAGACGTTGAAAAGGACTAGAAACCGTTTTTGGAGAAAACTATAATTCAGGACTTATGGGAAAAAATACTGTAGTTCCTTCAAAAATTATTAATTACTATTATTTCTTTCATATAAATAATTGTATAGCTCAAATAGGAGTTTAAATATAGATTCTCGTGGCATATTTTAGAAATAAATGGCACTAAACCTACTTCACATTTAAAGTAGATATGAATAATATTTGCTATTTTCTTTGTCTTCATATTGAGGAGTGTTGGGAAACTAAAAGCCGCAACAATTTTTGCCCCGATAAGGGGAAGTTCAAATTCAAATTATTTACAACGATAAATATTCTTTTAATTAAATAGGAATATGATTTGCATGAAACGCTCTCGCTAGGGAGACCAAATTTCTCTACAATATATCTCAATATACTAAAAAATCCTGACAGTCGGTAAGTTACCAAGCATCAGAAATTCGAAAAACTGAAATCATTGGCTTTTAATCCTCTTAGGTCCGAGCTTTCAGTGAAAAAGCACCATTTTTTAAACTAACTAAACTTATAGATAAGATAGGCGCGTTAAAAATTCATTCAGCGGGAAAATTGAATCTTTCATCAAAGTTTTTAAAAATTAAGCTTTAATAAAAATTGAAAAATACGGCTTGAGATAAAGAAGCCCCTATGCCTACAGCTCCATCAACTTTTCAATATTGGCTATTCTATGATATTGAGGTAATATCTTTTAGAAAGCTTTTTTGTGTTAATAATCTTTGCCGGTGAAGTTCTTTGTGACATTAGATATTAATGGAATGTAGCACTGAATCAAGAAATTCTTTTTATTTCTCGCGGAGGAATAATCAATTAATTCCGACCATCTCAAGAACAATAAACCGACAACTCTATTGAAACCACGTTTATTTGAAGCAGAAACCTGGAGCTTCATATTTACACTTCATTGACTAGTGAGATCGCGTATCATCACTTCACTTTCATAGCATTTGGATTGAATTTCTGAATGTGAGTGAAGAATTTCAACATTGAAGATAAATAATTGTCTATTGAGTACATAAATAAGAGTTTTGATAGAAAAAGAAAAAAACATTAAAAATAATGGCGATTTGCGAACTGAATAATGATACGCCAAATCTACCACAGATGTAGTATTAAAATGGGTTGATTCTTAAATTTCGAAATGAAATAATTGAACAACATATCGATTTGAAACCATCCCAAAAGTAGTCTATGCAGTAGTATTCGGTGTTGAACACCTTTTTGATCGCTTTTTCAAACTCTCTCAGGGTAATTTAAGTGAAATTTTTAAAATAAAAAAAGCATTAAGCTTCCATAGCTTTATAATATGTTTAATTAAGTTCCGAAAAGCTAAATTATTTTTGCGATATTGAAAAAATATGGGATAATATTACGTTTTTCCAATAGCTCGCATATTTTCGACCAAGAACCTGATCAAAATTAGTCATAATTTTCATAACTAAGGAACCAGTCAATCTCCAATTCCTTGTGTGAGTCTTTTTTACTATTACATACCCCAAGAGTTATTTGGAGACGTCTGTATGGTTTATAGATATGTGATATCCAACGATATGGATTTCAAATGATTTATAGAGCTCTTTAGAAGAAACGGGATATGCTAATGAGCTTACGACAAGTTAAAGTAAAATCAATACTATGCTTACAATATTATAATATGAGAAAAGCTGCATATAATATGTCCTCACAAACGATAGTTTTTTATGGTCTTAAAATGCCCCTAATTAATCTGATTTTACCAAGGTCTTGAGCTTATCCATATGGTCCCTTGAAGCATAAAATATACTAGCCCATTCAATTTTTCCAAGCATTTTCATGACTTTTTCAATCCTACACTAGAGAAAACTATTACAGTATTGTGCAGATCTATGAACAAGCCATCCATTTTTACAGTCGTTTTATCTGAATGTATCGGAACTATTTGATTATTGCACAGTTCAGCAGATAAACGCAAACATTTTACGGAGAATCGCAGCTTTAACAGCAGTAAAACAACATGAAGAATATTTGAAACACTAAGAAATTGATCTGAGATGGTAAAGAAATAGGGATTTCTTAATCTTGATCCAATGGGAAACTCTAATCCTCCAAAAATCTGAAAATGAACTTCCGATGGAATTTAAATTCCGCCATATATCAATCAAAAATGGAAAAACATTAACGTGTTCATGAATTATACTGGAATTTTCTATTGAGCAAATAGCATCCAGACTGATGAAGCTCTCCGTTCATATTCAAAATCTGAACTGTTAATGATTTATAGATATTATTGATTGAGATCCTCAATATTTTTCTTTTCTTAATCAATGGGTGGAGGGTAAACTTTTAGAATTTGTAAAATATGTCCAAGATGTTATGGGAAACAGTTAACTGCCAATTCAACCGAAGCGATGCTTTCGAATGACTTCCAGTATTTTAATTCGGATATCATATTAAATGTGGCTTCATTGGAAAACGTTCGGACGGAGTAAAAGTTCAGCAGAATTCATAAAACCCCAGAGAGGCTATAATAACAGCAATTATCGAGTGGTAGATCAAATGGTTTAAGAAGAAAAATATATGTTCGTGGTTCGTATTATTGCAATTTACTACAGATCGTAACGGAGGGAAAGTTTTTAATTCACATAATGGGTCAAATCTGTGAGAAATAAAATGACTATTCTAGGATCTCTTATTCGGTACTTAGATAATGGAGGTAAATATTTTATTGGTGATAAGTTATTACGCCCAATAAGAAGAGCTTCAGTGAAAGTTGATGAAAATTGAAAATACAAGATAATGTTTCAGTTTTTAGGAACAAAAAGTATTCATGTTATAAGAATCAAACCATTATGAGTTTTCTCTCTTACATATTTCGGCTTTTTAGTTTTATTGGTCAATTCTTTAGTTTTAGAGCTCTTTATAAAAGACGAATATCTGTTCTAGAAATTTTCTTGAGACGCTTATTTAGGTTTTGGAAAGCATTTTGGAATAGTCTTTCATTAACTTTGTAGTAATCTGCTTCAAGTCGCGAAAATTTCAAATATCAAATAAATGTAGAGGAACTTTATTCGATTTCTGGTATTGCAAAATCATATGTTAATTTTTTGGTTAGCCAAAACTCCTCATTTAATTCTTTCTTGGCAAGAAATCTCATTTCTCAAATTGAATATAAAAACGGCATTGGACCAAAAGCTGGAGAGATGGATAAAATTATTCTCGAAAAGAGGTTAGGAGAAAAACAAATTTCAAAGCGTGCAGCATGTCAAAAATAGTGCTGAAAAATTTTTTATAAACATTGCACTCATACAGCTACTGTGGCTATATTTTGTTGTTTGAAAAATAGAATAATTTCTTAGACGGACTTCGAAAAATGGATTGTAGGAAGTTTGAAAAGTCAAAGAGATCTAGTTAGATATTTATTATGCGTTCATCGATTCAAGTGTTGTTTTTTGAATATTAACACTACTTTATCCTGCCTTGCAATCGGATGGTAATTAATTACTGTAGTTTTCGGCGGGATCTTCGAATATATTTCGGGTATAATTTAAAAGAGCTCTCATCTAAGGAATAGGAATATTTTCATGATCATCTATATACCCATAAGGGAAATTAAGACGTATGAGTCTTTCCCTTGCTCCACACTTGGTGTTTGGCCTCACTAGGACTTAATAGTTCTCCTTATTATTCATTCGGCAATCTGGTTGATAATAGACAATGAAAAAGGTTGTTTATTCCAATATTTATAGCGGAAAATTGTGGCGTAAGAGTTCTCTTCAGGATTTTCTCATTTTCTACGAGCAATTGAAGGATATTCTACACTCTTACGGGTTCTCCATGCAGCAAACTAGAAGCTTATTCCACTATCAAGCCTAAACTCCAGGAAAGGAAAGCTCTTTCTGAATCATTCAAAGCACATGTAATCTCTTCAAACCAAGCTAGAAACCATATGAACAACATGGCCTCAGAGCAACTTGGCCTTCACTCTACCTTGTCTGTATGTAACGACGAAATTGTCAAAAGGTGAGACTTGGTGCACATTTTTCCGTTTTCATTGTGTAAATGGGTATGGAATCTTCACCAGAAATACCGAACAGAGAAACTCTGATCGGTATTTCTCTCCATCAGCATTCTAGAAAGCTCTCATCTCAATTGTTATTATAACTGAAACCAATTGACAAATTTGTCGGAAAGGGCGGAAGAAAAAAATGATAAGAACGTCTCAGAAATCACCTGAATCTGAAAAAGTGAAAAATTGTGGACTAAAAAACTGCTGATATGGAAAGAGTAAGTATTATTGTATAAATTGAGCATGGAGTGCATGGGCTTCGCACCGCTTCCATTGAATACTGTAGTAAGAAGTACCTTTCGTCTATTCTGATCATCACGTATAGATTAGAGCAGACCTTTTCGATGATATATATTTACGACACTCTACAATATACAACAGATGATGACTAACTGTGGGGTGTTGAGCGCACAAAAGGTAATCGATGGTTGAACTGTTGGTTGATTTATGGGCATAATCGCAACATCACTCCCCCCTACGAAGAAGAATCGCCCCGATTCTTGTATTCGTATAGCAGATCTTGACAATTTTTCAGTTCATTTTCTGATAGCCATGAGTTCTCGTGATCTGCATATCCTTTCCATTTAATGAGATATTTTGTTTTTCCGTATTGTTTCTTGTGACTGAGAATTGATTCGACTTCGTATTCTTTATGTCCATCTTGAACCTGTATAGGCGGTGGCGGCGGAATTTGGCGATAGAATTCATCTTCAAGTACGGCTTAAGGAGACTAGCATGGTAATCAACTTGTGAATTCCCCTGTCGATCATTGGCTGGGAAAGATTTAAACGGTACGTAATTCCGTTTTATATCCTCAGATATTTGAAATGGACACAAAACTTTGGGTTCAGTTTTCGAGATCCTGCACCATCTTCAAAAGCTAGGTTTTTTGTGGACAACCAGACTTTGTCACCACTTTATAAGAAGAAGGTCTTTCTACTTCTGTTGACATACAAGGCAGTGGATTCATTTGATTTTTTGATTTGTTCTTGGGCTTTTTTCAGTGATTCTTGCATGTTTTTAGGAACTGTGCCGCAGCAGGGTTGTCTGCGGAGAGTATGTCCAAAGGGACAGTTCTAGGGTGGATTCCATAATTGAGGAAGAACGGAGAGAATGTTGTAGTGGCATTAATAGATGAGTTGTAAGCAACTTCGAAGTCTACCAAGTATTTGTCCCAATCTGACTTGTCGAAGCTAACAAAAGAACGAATCATTTCTTCGATCTTTCTGTTCATAATCTCAGATTGTCCATCTGTTTGTGGGGTATGCTGAAGAAGGGGATATCTTGGTACCCAGAAGGTGGAACAGACTCTTCCAAAACTTGCTCATAAAAATAGCATCCCTATCACAAATGATATTCGTCGGAATTCCGTGGTTTCTGTAGACATGATCCTTGAACAGCCTGGCAGTTGAAGGAGCATCTATTTTGGGCTTGGTTGGTATAATTCTGATCATCTTTGATAATCTGTCAACGACAGTTAAGATGCCATTGTTTCCTTCCGTTGACCTTGGAAGGGGTGTAATAAAGTCCATCGTTATGTGAGTCCATTTGGTTTTCGGTGGATCAAGAGGTTGAAAAGACCTGCGGGTTTCTGATTGGATGGTTTGTCTCTTTGGCAGTGGCAAGAACGAACGTATCGAAGTACATCTGTACGAAGGTTTTTCCAGTAAAACTTCGGTGATATTCTATTGATTGTTTTTGAAATTCCCAAATGTCCAGTATTTGGAGTAGAATGGTAGTCATGTAATAGCTTGACTTTAAATTTTCCTTCTGGTACGCAAATCTTTCCGTTCCTTAGTAAAAGCAACCCTTTCTTTTCGAAAGGTGCCTTTGGATCTTTGTATTGGGTTTTCAGGTTTTCATCTAGCCTGTAATCTTTGGCCAGATCTTCTAGCTCAGAATCCGCAAAATAAGGTACGGATATATTGTTCGATTCTAGGTATGTCTTTGTTATCACTTCCTTGAGTAGTTCTCTGTTTCGATGTTTAGGTGAGGGATAATTCTGAGGTTGTCTTGACAGGGCATCGGCAACGATGTTTGCTTTCCCGGAGATGGGTATAATTTTGAAATCAAAGTTCGCTAATCTTTCCAACCACCTAACCTGTCTTTGGGACAGATTGTCCTGGGTCTCGAGGTATCTTAAAGGGTAGTGATCAGAATGAACTGTGAAAAAGTTTCCGTGTAGGTATGCTCTCCACCATTTCAAGCACTCTACAATGGCCAAGAGCTCTCTCTCATGAGCGGCATAATTTTGCTCAGCATCATTCAAAGTCCTAGACGCAAAGGCAACTGGTCTTCTGGATTTTGGATCCCCCTGTTCCAACACAGCTCCAATTGCGTACTGAGAGGCATCTGTAGTGACATATATTGGAAGTTCAGAGTCAAAAGTTCGAAGGACTGGGGCACTGCATAACGATTTCTTCAAGGTCTGGAATGATTTGTCCTGAGTAGCTGTCCACAGAAATGAAACGTTCTTCGTCAGCTCTGTAAGAGGTTTAGCAACCAATGAGCATCCTCTTATGAATCTTCTGTAATAGTTGACGAGTCCTAAGAATGACTGAAGCTGTTGCTTGTTCTTTGGTGAGGGCCATTCCATGACTGCCTTTATCTTGTTGGGATCCACAGCAATTCCCTCTTGACAGATTACATGTCCAAGATACTCGACTTCTTTAACACCGAAGACACATTTTGACAATTTTGCGAACAGATTCTCCTTCCTAAGAATCTCTAGTACTACATCAATGTGTTCTAAATGTTCTTTCCATGTCTTACTGAAGATGAGAATGTCATCTAAATAAACGATAACGAATACATCCAGGACATCTTTGAATATGTCGTTCATGAGATTCATAAAAGTTGCTGGTGCGTTGGTCAATCCAAAAGGTAGTACGAGAAATTCAAAATGTCCGTATCTGGTTCGAAACGCTGTGAGAGGGATTGAAGATTCCTCCAGTCTGATCTGATGGTAACCCATCCTCAGATCTATTTTCGAGAAGTACCTGGCTCCCTTAAGTCGATCAAAGATATCATCGATGCGCGGCAGGGGGTAGCTGTTTTTTACAGTAAGCCGATTAAGTGCTCTGTAATCCACACACATACGCAAACCGCTGTCCTTTTTCGTTACAAAGAGTATTGGCGCTCCCCAGGGGCTTTTGCTTGGTCTAATGAATTCACTCTCTAGTAGATCATCTAGTTGTTTACGAAGCTCCATCATTTCTTTTCCTGAAAGTCTGTAGAGACCCTTTTTCTGTGGCTTAGCATCTTTTTCCAATTCGATCTTGAAATCATACTTTCGCTTCGGAGGAAGGCCCTTCGGAAGTTTTTCCGGGAAAACGTCTGTATACTTTTTCAGTACACCTTGAATATCTTCTGGGTAAGAATCTGGAACATTTGGATTTGAGTCTAGTGGTCGAATTAGAACAGCATAAGTGCTACATTTTTTCTCCAAATCAGTAAGTACTGAGTTTGCAGAAACGAAAGGGTGCTTTGTCATTTCATTGGCAGTGACGGAGTACTTTTCACCCTTGTAGTTGAAAGAAACTTGATTGCTTGAAGAGTCGATAATTGCTCTATGGGCTCCACACCATTCCTTTCCTAGGATTGCATCATATCTCTTGAGGGGGCTCACGGCGAAGTACAGTGGTTCTGTGTAGTTCTTTATTTGGACGATTGCCGGACCGGCTGTTTCTTTCAACTTCTGGTTAGCACCGTTCGCCATTTCGGCAAGCTCTGCTGATTCTCTTGTTTTAATCTTATGGTAATCGCAGAACAATTCACTGAGGAAATTGATCTCACCACCTGGGTCGATGAGAATTTTTGCTGGTCCATTGGAAATGACTCCTTTAACAATAAGAAGTCCTCTATGATTTCGTTGGAAAGTTGGGGTTGGTGTTCCCCTAAATGCTTCCTGGGATCTTATTGTTGAAACAATAAGATTTCTGTCATCCAGAACTGATTGAGGACCTTCAGTCAGTTCCTTCGGGCTTTTGGGCAGTTTTTTGCAATGTGCCCTCTCTGTCTGCATCTCAAGCAGAGGCCTTCACGTATGCATCTCTCACGTTCTGCTTGATCCAATTTCGGTAAGTTAACATTTGAGGACTGTATACCCGGTTTCATTTCCACGTTCCCAATTTCCATGGGCACAGGAGCACTATTTCCAGTACTTGAACTTCCGTTCAGCGATTTTGTACTCGATTTGTTGTTACCTAACGGCCCTGAACGCCTGTAAGCAGCTTCGATTCTTTCCGCATCTGCCATTAAATCAGAAAGCTTAGAGTATTCTTTCGTGCATAAGGCTTTCCAAATGTACGGTTTCAGGCCGCGTGAATAGCGATCAATCTGATCTTTGACTCCTATGTCTGGTATATCCAACAATATTTTGTTAAAATCTTCATTGAACGCAGTAACGTCTTTAACTTGTTTCCAGCGAGCCAGCTTGTCTCGGGCGATTTTTTCCTTGTTTAACGTCTCGAAGCGATTGAGAAGTGCAGTCTTCAGTTCCTTCCATGTTTGAATCTCCTGCCCCGCGGCGCTCTTGGAATGGACCATCCACCACTCATGGGCATTTCCAGAGAGATAGCTTAGTGCAATGTTCATGGTAGCTTGCCCATCTGCTTCACCAAGATAATTCTGCATCTGCACGCACCAGCTCCCGACGGACCCTTTTCCGCTGAATGATCCCGGCTTATTCTTCTTAGGGGCGTCCTTGGTTTCGTTTTGACCATTTGAGCTACCGGCATTGATCCTGACGAGAGAAAGCTCATTCTCGAGAGCTCCCACCTTGCGAGCAGCGTTATTGAGCTGGTTCTGTTGTGCGGAGATCTGGTTATGAGCCTCTGACAGCTGGCGTTGAAGTTCGCTTACAGCTTGTGCCAGAGACTCTACAGTAATGCCCGAAGTTTCCATTGTCTTTTCCTATTGGTCGAAAGAGTCACACGTGTAGTTTTGGGTTTTTTTTCTTTAAATAGAATTTTTTCAAATTGGCCAGTAAGAATCGGTATGCACTGTGGCCGAGTTGGCTAGACCAGCGAAAGACCAGTGAGAGGTCTCGAGTTCGAATCCCAGTCGATAACTTGGGAAAGTTGATTTTCTCTGACGTAAGGGTTTGACGTCAGTCACGTCGGGTGTGCTATAGTAGCCCTCCTTCCGATGCTTTACAGAACGGTTGTTTTCCTGTCTAGAACCTGGCGGCGATACGGGCTTACAAGCCCTACTGCAAGGAACTGGGGAAAGCGAGTTCGTAAGGTAGCCACAGCGGGAGGTTGAACACAGCACAAACGAAGTCGGTTGAGAAAGCAACTTTTGGAGTTTTTCTTGCTTCCTCTTCCCTAAATTTATTCAAATTTTAACTACTGACGGGCAGTCTCTCGATGACGGCGGCCAAGACGGTGGCGCTCAAGGTCTGCCTTACTTGGGACTTCGATTTTGCAAATTTCGCAGATGTGCCTCGTCTTATCGGCGCGGTGCTGGTGCTTGCGGGATCGGAGGTGCTCGTGGTACTGCACTCGGCCTGTGCAGGTGACTTGACAGTGACGGCAGTGGAAGGGCGAAGATCGCGGGTTCTTGGTCAGGCGAGGCCTTCTGGTCTTCTTACGAATGCGGTGGTTGGCGGTTCTCTGAATGACGATGGAAGCCGCGTCAGGGAGAATCGGTAGGGTCTTCTTAGGCTTCTGCGGCTTGGAGCGAGGGACTGCGGGCCTTCTCGGTATCGGCGGTAGAGCGGGTAGCGATACAGCCTCGGGAAGGCAGAAAGTGGAGGGTCTTGGTGTCCTTGGTTCCTCCACCACGATTCTGGTGGGTGTTCTTGGCTCCACTCCAAACTCGAACGTTGTCAGCTCCTGACAATTTTCGGCGAAGAACGATTGTAAGTCTTCTGCGTTGTACTCGTCCGGCGACGAGGGGCGGTCCCTGGAAGTCTTGTTTTTCGGCACTGAGCGTTATTCAAAAAGAATCAGAGTAAAAAACAAAATGTTAGTCTCTGCTTGCAATCGGGCAGAACGTCAAATCTAATAGAGATTTTAACTTACTGTCGGATTGGAAGAACTCGCAGTACTGACAAACGAATATGCGATGCTACCAAATGTGGGGTGTTGAGCGCACAAAAGGTAATCGATGGTTGAACTGTTTGGTTTGATTTATGGGCATAATCGCAACACTAACCCGTAACCTCAGGTATGCACTGGTTGACGATATCTCCTTTCAGAAATAGTTTCATTCATCATTGCTACCAGGTGCCTTTCCATTGATGGAAGGCCTAAGTAGTTTGTACATGATATAGTTCAAACTGGGATATCAAATGAACTCATGCTTTCCAAGCCTGACATCTTGCTCTTTTCCGCAGCAGTACCCGACCGAGCATGGCCCTCTGTCCTTAAATACTCATCCATTTCCGTTTTCTCTTCGCTCACTCACCCCCACCGGGGTACATACATGCCGTCCCCTGCGTGAAAAGTTGCGCTGGGTAACCTTCTCTGTACCTAGTCATTATTTTTATCTGCTCGCTGAATGATATTCTCCTGGTGCTCTTTCGACGTCGCATCCGCATTAGATCCAAGCGGCCAGCATGATTTGACCTGAAAGAACGAGGACAGTATGAATCGCCGAGATCAAGTCTTTCGCAACGACATCGCCCGCTTCTGTAAAGAAGTTCGCATCGCTGCCCTTGTAGAAAATTAGCTCCCCGTCCAGGGTCTCAATTCCTCTATTCTTTAGTAGTACCCTTCATTGCGAATTTAAATGAACATTCCGAGTGCCTATGGTCTCTACATCAGTGATATTACCATCGAGGTTACTGGTACTCATCCTCCTACTGATACCAAATCTCTCCAAGTACTGATACCGCAAGCGGTGCGCCAAAACTCGCAGAGCGCGAAAAAATCTTGTTACAGTGATTTTTCTGCGACCTAAACAATATTCCCCTCTCTACAGTCAGGCCTGATATCTATTGAGCATTGATCGACTAAAATCAGAGGTTCTTCCAACGCATCGCTTCCTACGCTCCTCTTCTTGGTTCCTCCCCTCAGCAGGAACTTCGCGAATTAGTTAATTGCTCGCGTTTAACCTCCAAGTGATTCGGACACGACAAGTTTCAGCCCTACAGCTGCCTGCATGCTTGACCTCTATCTTCTCAAAGTCTTTCTTGCCTTAGAACTCGTACAAATTACCACTATGTCCTTCCACATGAGCAGAATCAAGGTCATGGGACTACCAACCTTCGCTCTTCTCGCAATAGACCAGACCCAACTACTGTACCCTTGATCATTGACAATAAGGAACTCCTATTAAGCACCTTTACACTCAGCTTCCAGAAAACAACTTAAACACACTTGTGCCACACTACCATTATCTTGAACAGTTATGGAACATAATGGAGGAAACTTGATCCTTACTCTTCAAATATTAAAGAAACCCACCACTGCAAGTAAGGCCTGTCCGGCAGCTGTGCAGCGAGAGTTAAAAAAGGGGCGTTTCAATGCTTCTCTTTATACCAATAAAATTGGCACAAGTCGTTCGGTATTCGAAAGAATAACAAACGGCTTGTTTTCATACAATCAGCGTGAGAGTGGGTGGAAGGTGCCACTCGATCTACTTTGGGAGGGACGTTTCGCGAGAGATAAATAGTGAAAGACGCAGCCCCGCGGCATTAAAATTCGGCCATACTAAGCTGAAATGCACTAGATCCCATCCCGAACTCCAAACTCAAGGCGCTTCAGGCTGGGGTAGTAACAAGGGCATGAATCGAGGGCTCTCTTTTTTTAGGTTTAATCTAAAAGTAATTATTTGATACTCAAAGGTAGGGTGACTACAAATATTTTCAAACTCATTCGAGACGGTGCTACTCATTCAATGTAAAATCACTCAGACCAACCTTTAAAACCATTCCAACACGATTTGTCACCAAATAATACCGTCCATCTCCACCAATATTTCCAAACAATTCGACTTACCCTTCTTAGACTTATATCTAGATATTGATGTCTTCAGGAAGGAATATTACATTTTTTGCACCAATCCGCCACACGTCTATGAATAAATGCCCTTTTCACCTCTTTATCGGGCACCCTAGCTCGCGAAGCAGTTGCAGAGGCCAAAAAGACTCGGAAATTATTGAGCATCTGGATGCCATCCGAAAGTTGTCGAAATCAGCAACGCCACGAAGCGATTCACCGGGCTGTGATCTGAAATGAAGCCCTCATACAGGACATGCTTCGTGATTTTGGCCTGGTTCAACTGCTTCTCTGGGCACTAAGACGAGTCGAAATCCGAGCAGGAGCTATGGGGTGGATGAACTTGATGTCGAAGAAATACCAATGGCAGGGCTGACTTCGAAAACCCCGACGCTGATTTTTAATTTTTATCATTGTATTTGGACCTTTGTTAGTCTGGAGGCCAGCCTTAGTGTTGTTGAAGACTCTTGGTATAATTTTGGCGACACTTTTGACCAACAAAGATCTATCGAGTGCATCATTTTCCGCTATAAATGCTTTTCTAAAATCCGTGTATTTGAGTTCGTCGAATTCGATTTGCATTTTCGGTCCAGGAAAAACCCCCATTTTCGAAGTTCTGGTGTGTAGCAACGCCTCTTTCATGGGGAGATCTTTGATGTACCTTCAGTACTACGACAGTAGACCAAAGAATCCCCTTACTCTCGTTTTTGAAGGAAGTCTCGGTGCCAAATCAATTTTTCATTTTTTACCATATCTACTTTGCTTCCTACTCAATCTTCAATTTGATTCAGTAGCTTGATGTAATCTTGCACAAAGAGGCATTTTATCAGTTTGATTTGCAAGCTTTACTCTGATATTTTCCCCAATACTGCCCAGGAATCCGAGGTATGATCATCCAAGTATTTTGAGAATACCATACTCTTATCAAAGCACCCTCACAAATATAAATCCATCGAAAAACTCATGCAATACTCTTTTGAATCTTCCTAATACAATATTGAGACCGAACGGAATTACCTTGAATCTGTATGTACATATTTCACTAATAAAGGGGTTTTCCCTTCAATTTCATATTATGGAATCTTCTAATATCCAGTGTACAGGTGAGTTGACGTGAATTGGCTCCCGTCTCTAAAATCCTGAGAAATTTCATCATTTGGAATCTGGAATATATTTCTTACTATTGTGTGGTTTAACTGTTGTAATCAACTCCAAATCGAAGCTTTTCATCATTTTGTGATGATGCAACGACAGGAATGACCATGCAGACTAGACGGGCTGAAGTATGCTATTCTCAACACATTGTGACATTTTCCTGGATGAACTGGTAATATTTTGGAGGTTCATGTCTATGAATGTGTTAAATTGGCTGAGTATTGGTAGGGTCGAAGAAAACGATTTACCAAAAACACTTGCTTTTATTAAATATGAAACGCCTAATGCAATAAATTCGTAAGATTTTAGTATCCAGGATATCTTTCTAGACGCGGTAGAGGGAAGGTATTTCAATTTTCCATTAATATTCAAGATATGTTTTTCCAGTAAATTTTATCATCTCCGCTTTGATGAACTCCTTCAGTTGCATCTAAATGTTCGGAATTGACCTTCACCGAATCTTTGATGCTTCGGACAATTATTCACCTTTCATATTCCGAATTCAAAGTTCCCGCAAACTGCTACAAATTTAGAGCCCCAAGTTGCCTTCAAATCTCAGTCGTCGCCTGCATCATACCTATTCGTACCAATTCAATGCGATGTTTAGAATCTATCTTTCATGAAGTTTTTCCTATTTTCGAAGGCATTTTTGTTTCATAGCGTTCTCTTTCATAGCTAGATGTAAAAATTTAAATGTCTGTACCTCTCAAATCCTCTGGTCTCAAGTAATTTATCGAAGCCTGGAGTCCTTGTTACAGTATGCATCCGATTTGAACTGATAACATTTGGTTTCTAAGGTCAATACATGTACCTAGCTCTTCCATTATATAACATAAATTAACTATAGCGAAACGTAGCTCATGCAGAACGAGAGAAAGAGACATATACTTTCGAGTCCCCGAAAAAAACCAGAACGCTGTCAAAGGTACCCACACATTCTGAGATGGTAACATATGCAACAGTTATTCTTCTTGCAGTTGGGAACATTTTAGAAACAGAGATTTTTTCGTCAAATTTAATGAAAAATAATTTAAATCAGCCCAGATTCGAAAACGCTGTTCTTTTTGGTCCCAAGATTTTGAACGGAACTAGCTCAAGACGCTCTCTTCTTTTCGAGGCTGTTTCTACGTAGAGTTCTTGCATTTATTCGATTTTCTATACTTGATGATCTTTTTAGCTCTTCCTTCGCGCCTCCTGCATCGCACGTTATTACCTGGCCAAAAGTGAATCAATTTTTCGCCGAACTGAGCTAGGCTACGATGTCGTGTTTCTTAACATACCAAAAACATACTTAGGGGAACTTTGCAATTTTTTCTGCTTTTAATCTACTTGCTCGAGCAGTTTACACTGCCGGTACAAAGTGATCATATATTTTCTTCCAGGGAGGTAAGGTGCTGGAATATTTTCAATCATTTGATGATCAAATCTTGGCTTATTCGATAAAATGTACCTTCTGCATCCCATTAGTCACGTTGACTTGGCCGATTTTGCTGACGAATATATATGCTCTTGGCGTTTTGCAGCGTACTTTCTTTCCTTTTTTGAAACTTTTCATCTCAGGTCCCCCAGTTCAGCGCCGCTGAGCTATTTCTGAGCTTTAGTAGTTACTTTTAAGATGGACAAATGACATCGATATACACTCTGCCTTCGCTTTTTCACCCAGCGACTGAGATCTCTCCGAGTTCTAAACAAACTACACAATAAAGCACCTCAAGTCAATAAACGTATGAGAGAATTTGATGAGGAGAAAATGGGAGAAAATCTCACCGTCCATTGCCGCCTTAATGAGCAGTACGTACCTTGCTTTGGCGTTAAACCGACCCTTCTCGTAAAGATTACACAAATAAAGTAATGAGCCTAAAAAATCACTGAGTTTGACGACTTTTATGGTGGTGCGGATCATTTCATCTTCATTAGCTTCTTCTTAGCGTATTTTTTCACAAACCAGTAACATACTTCGGAGAAGTTGCGCCAATTTTCATGATGGAACCACCAATCGATGAGCGTTGCTTTACAATTGCTCTATGTGTCACAAAAAAGATACAAAAAGATACTCGTAGCCTTCTCTCATGATTATTTTCCCTCATCACAACAATTTCATATGTATAAAAAAATTTCAACCTATTTTTCTTGCTTTCTGTGAGCTATATACGGGCAGCAGTAAGATCAATACTGCAAAGAAATAGGATAATACAAACAGAGCCTGAAATAAGATAATGCACAGGTCGAATACCTCAAATGCAATCCCCACCAATTACGAAGTGGTAGGAATAAATCGGCGAGGGTTAGATTCTCAGAGCCAATTCTCCTAGAACGGAGAGGTTTAAAGTGACATATGTCCTACCGAAGTATATTTTTGGGAACACGGAGAGGTCTAGAAGAACAGAGATCAAGGTGATACAACTGAGTATAGAAGCAGCGAAGTCGACCAACTGTGCTCAGGGACTATCGTTAAAGAAATAATTGTTAGGGCAGAATTTGACTCTCAACTTCTAGACTACTTGTATATGCACTTGATTTTCTCTCTAAAACTGCTTGCTCTCTACTCGAGGAAGCGGATTACTTAATCTAACCCTTAAGGCCCAAATAGACATACCAAAATACCATAAAATGTGTTCAAGTGAATTGTATGCACGAGAATGACCAGGGAAAGAATTATGAAGGTAAATATCTAGTTATTTCCTTAGGAATCTAGGCTAATGAGGTAGATTCTAATTGAAACTTTTATAGAATCATACAAATGAGCTTGAAATGAGCTTGGAATTTTCGGGCACCTTAGCATCTAATGTCTTCAATTATTTACGTCTCGTATCAGAACAAAGAAGTTATTCCATGAATTTGCCACGTTCAAATTACTAAAAATAACGCTTACGGTGCTAAAATTTCAAGGCGACGATAAGTTTATATCGAATATTTTCTATATTCCACAGAGAAGGATATGACTATCGGGTTAAGAGCTAGTTGGAGGGTCCACTTCTGCCATGTGCAATGACATTCGCGAGCTGAAAGTGATAGAAACAGATCACCACAAGATGAGACTAAGGTGGTGAGACACCATTAGTCTGATCATGCCTGCCGTCGTAATATATTTACGGTCTACTGGTGGGATTAACTCTTCAGGCAAGATTGTAGTTCAGAAACATAGAATCGGAGAGTGAACTTCGATGCACGAGCCGGGGTATCACATAGTGGAGGAAGGCAGGGCGACAGTTTGCTTTCCAGATCCTGTACCTTATCACGGTGCGCCAACGCGACAGCTCCGCCAGTGGCTAAAGTGGCCTTCGTGCGAACCACTGATTTGAATGAGGAGACGATTTTTTTTTCGCACGCAACGGGAAGTTTCTCTTCGTTTCTAGGATCGGTGGGGTTGTGAAGCAGGATGTGCGTAGGGCCGAGCTCTGTGCTTGAGATTAGCAGAGGCAGTTAGTATTGACAGTCGAGTCTGCACTGAAGACGTTGCGAGACAAAAAATCCTCAATACTCACAATGAAGGCTTGAAAAGAGAGAGGTAATCTTACAAACACAGCTGAATCATCCGGAATACCAAAAGAGGGCACAATTCAGGCTGAAAAGTTTCAAGGTTCTGAATTGCGGCCATTGCGTGGCTCTAATATCAAAGCATTTTTTTAATAAAGAATCTTCGGAAGATACAAAAACGAGAATTTGTGCGAGTGAATGTACATGAAATGGAGATATTAAGCTAGATAATTGGAAAAGTCAGCTTGGTATTGAAAGTAGATGCGAAAATGATTACAAAGAATGTATTTTAAAAAGCTGAAAAGAGGTTTGAACTAGCCATGTTTGTCATGTTTCTTAATTTTATCTATGATTGAATATAATAGTTCATAGAATGCCTATGTATGCTGCTCATATGAAAGTTTCACATGGAATCTGTATCAGACCGACCCATACAGGTTATTAGCGGAAGGTAGTTTTAGAGAAAATCTCCAGAGAATGATATTCTCAGAGAAAATTATCTAAAGACGGAGGTTTTGCGAGCGACAGGGGTGCTACCGAAGTATTGTTGTGGGAACGAGAAGAGTTGAAAAGCATAGGGGGCGAGTGTCTGCAAGGAAGTATAGATGTAGCAGGGTCTGCTACCTATGCTCAGGGACTAATGGAGAAATGTTTCTTAAGGCGGAATTTGAATTTCAAGTTCTGGACTGATTGCGTCTGCATTGAATTTTTCTGCCAACTTTCTTAAACTACGCAAATGAAAGCAGTGTAAGTAGCTTATATTCACTTTTTGGCTACCCTTGAACTCTCACGCAAACATAATAATTGCCATAAAATGCGCTCGAAAAAAAATTGTCCCGCATAGAAACTAAGCATAAGATATTTTCAAAATATGTACCAATCTCTAGAGATCAAAATCAATATCTTTGAGGTAAGAACTGAGCAAATCTTGCAAAATATCCAATACTCCAATATAATCTCTACAAATTACTTCGAACGGCTTAGAATGGTAGATGGAATCCTCGGACATATCAAGGTCCTTCAATCTTTCTTCAAGATACGCAAAACTACGTTTCTTCTCCATCCAGGGAGTTCAAATTTATGATAAAACGATCGATCTCTCCTTCGCCTCTTACAGAGGCTTTCACACATTTGTACTTCAAGGGATTCCACGGATCTACTCAATTCTGTTTATCCTCCGCATTTTCAGCGTTTTCATTCTATTCTATCCCCTCAAGCTCTTTTGCTACTTCTAAAAAGTTACGAAGTATCCACATTCTAACAAATTTCTGCCCCATATGTCCTCCGTAGTTCTAGTAGTCGGTGGACCAGTTGAACATTACGGTCAGACCTAGTAGTATGTGTAATGTTTCAAAGATGCCGCTATAGAACTTTCAATAGGTACATGACTTCGATCATTTTCACGGTCTTGGGTGAAATGAAAAATGCAAGGCAATGATGAAGATTTGAATTTGCATGAAGTCAAGGCAGTCATGAAAAATATGCTCCAAAAATTGTGGGAACTGAATTTGAAGTATGGAGGGATCACGAGTCGAAATATTTCTTTTGAAAAAGGAAGACCAAATTTTCAAAATTTCAAATAGAAAGTAGAGTCATACGGTGAGTTTCGATTCATAAATTAAAATTAATGTAGGGTTTATTTAGTTGAAAGAAGAGGTAAGGCGATAAGCTTGAAAAGCAGAGGTCAAAGATGGATCTCAGGATTAAGGGAACAAGTATTTGCGTTAAGAAACAGTTTTGTAATGACCGGTTTAAGGTAAAATAGAAAATTCTAAACTTAGTAACACTGTCGAATTTCGATTCTTTCGTTAACTCATTTGTTGACATATGAGGGATCGCGTGTGTTGGAAAAAACTTTCCTCTCAATCTGGCGTCTTTCCGATGATTTCATTTAGAATCTTTAATTTTTCGGGAATATGCAGAAAAGAAGAGACACTTTATGGGAATATTTGAAAGAATGTAAGTAAAACAATATTCAGAAATATCGCGATGCAACTTCCCGTGTAATAGCGATTGCAGTCCAAAAAAGGCAGTCTGACAGTCCTGCTTGAGTTAGCAGGTTAAACGTACAGGTATGTTCTTCTTTGCAGTATGAATCTAACTTCATTCACAGAGTTCATCATTCTTAGCGTGCTCGTGCGACGACTCTAAATTAGAGAATTTAGAAAGGGGATGACCTATAAGAAAATCCTGAAAACAAAGGTAAATAATGGGTCTGGTCCCACAAATAGGATCTAAATTGATGGTTAATGTCGTCTGCGTGCAATGATTTGAGAGAAATTATCTCCATAGTAACCTCGGACCAGATGAAGGTACTCAGGGGCTGGTAGGTGAGATTGAAATTTTGTAAAAATTTCTGTTTGGGTACTTCAAATTCAGTAAAGGCAGAATTTGTAAAATATTTATGAAAATAGGGCTGTTTGTATTCTCACACGTTTTTATTTTTTGTTCCAATAAAGACGTTAAGGATAGAACCATTGATCAATCTGTGGAACAGCTGGTAAACTCTAAGATAATTATTATTCTCCTTCAACTACATTCCGCATTGGTGGCCACTTCCAACGCCATCATCTCGTTAGCTTAGCTACGAACTACTTTTTATTTGCAGTAAATGATCCGTCATTCGTTTTGTAGATCCTGATGTTTTGCTAAAATTCAAGTTCTTAGGACTTCCAGCCTTAGCAATAATCGTAATAAGCTATCAGATACTTTTCAATTGGTATATCGGCCCCAATTTTTGTTTTTTGGATTCTGTCACTTGATTGAAATGGATGCACCGTTCGCGGTAGGCCTAGGACTCTTGTCCGTAATTTATATCTGAACCGACGTTCTGTACCATTGCTCCTTGGCAAAAAAACCCTGTATACCATCCCACTTACCTCCCCCAGCTCAGCAAAAATGCCCAATTGATTTCCCTCCTAATAAACCAACCCCTTTCTCCATCGGATACTCAGAGATTTGGAATGCTATGAAATTAGAGAATAAATACAAAAACGAAAAAATTTGACTACCTCACCGTGGGGTTTTCCAAAAAGATTAAGAAGTGTGCTATGCTCTCTGTTACACACTGCAACCAAAAATATTCCTGGATTTTCAGCCCTTCGAAGAGAGAGAGACAGAGTAAGAGCAGTTAAAATGCCCGTTACTTTCTCCGGTTTAGCAACTACGGTCTCTCCTTCATGGCAACTACTTTGTGTAACCATCTAAATCCAATTGGCGCTAAAATATACCACCAAATTGGAGATAACCATATCAAATCCACTCAATAATTTGTTGTATTGTGACGCGTAGCAGGAAAGTATAAAAATCAGGCTTAATTTCGTAAGGTCAGTGTCAAGCGGGAAAACTACCGTATTTTCTTTACGTGCAGAAACTTCCTACTGCTATATTTCTCTCTTAGCTCCATTTTCCATTTTCTCCCTCGACTTTATTTTAATTTTACGCTACGACATTTGTATTTCTTTAAATTTCTTTCCTTTTATCGTTTCTCTATTTACTTGTGGCTACTACCTTATCGTTTGACGTTTATTTTCTTTAGTCTTGCTTATTTCTACAGGTTGTTTTCAGAATAATTCATCTTTTTAAAGGCTGTTTCCACTCATTCCTATTACAAGGCCAATTGACGTCTACTTTTTTGATTCAGCGGACCTTCCAATTTGAATCTTTTGACTATATTTGAACCCATCAGATACCATCTCAAATTTACCCAGGAACCTGCAACAACGAAAAAATATCCAGCTCACAACTCTCTTGGATGTCATCATGCACGTATAGCCCCGCTCTCTCCGCGCAACGGTCTGCGCTGAGTTTGATTTGCGTACATTGTTCGGTACTGTAGAGTACCGCTGCACTGTATTGTACAGCATTGTACAGTACAGTATTCCGATTCGCCCACAGTAGTGATGGCCACGAATGAAAAAAACAATTATCGTGCTGGCAATTAATGAGGAACTTTATTTTCTTGCCTTGGCAATTATTACCACACTGAATTAATAGCCAATTATTACCTCGGAGACAAATAATAACTTGAAAAAAATATTACCTGGGTGCCCATGCCATGAATCGAACCCAGTCCCAAGTTGCCACTAAACGTCCATGAGTAAAGGACGATAGTCTACCACCCAAACGGCGTCCTCGTCCAAGAGAAATACGGGACACAAATCCTAAACAAATGCAAGAAAGGTTTACTTCAGAACAGAAAACATTGAAAAGTGATGATATCAGACCAAACAACTTTGCCACTAATTCCGATCAGATTCGGGAGGACCTTTCTTGTTTGTTTAGGTAGTCACAAACTTAAAGAAATATTCTGTCATTCCATCTGTCAGTCGAGATCTCTTCTTGGAACGAATCGCTCCAGCAACACTGAAAACGCGTTCAGATGTCGTAGATGAAGCGTGGGTGTTAAATTCAAACGAGCAACCTGGGACAAAAATGGGAACGATTTGCAGCTCTGTTTCCAAAACTACATTGGACACATCTTATGGATTCTTTGGCAGTTGCGAGATACATCGCAAACTCTTGCTCAATTACCTTCATCATCTTGAGACTGATTGTTTTCAAAAAACGACAACATTTGGTCACCTTTATTACTTTCATACTCAGGAGTACCTGACCAGGTATATCCATGGAACCTTGATTGGTTGTTCAAGTTCTGTATCGGCAAAATACTGGTTGGCCATGACACTCATTATTTTCAATGTCGTAATATCTGAAACCGTATATGCGTCTTCTCCTCCAAGTATTCGCGGTCCGTCATCTGATTAGACTTGGGTGACAGTAGAGTTTGCAACCTGAGCACAATGCTCAGTGATTGGACAATCAGCATTATTTTCGGAAGCCTTTCCAGAATCCAATTCGAAAGATCGGATGCCAATTCATGAACCTTAGTCCCCCTTCCTGGTTGGTCAAGGACATTTTCAGTTTCTTCAGGATTCCGGCAGTGCAAATGTCCTTCAAATGAATGGTTTACCCTGACTGTTTTCCCAGAATGGAACTATATTGATCAATTTCTTTCAAGATTCCTAGAATTGTTTCCAAGATCAATCTTTCACGAGGAGTCGGTCTGTCGCCAGGTCTATCACCAGCCCAAGTAACTCTGTCAGCAAAAAGTTTGTCAGTTGCTGAAGCAAGAGAAGGCTTGACAACCGTAAACTTCGTATCATTGCAGCTGTTGATCCCCAACGACTCATGGCATCCAAAAGAGGTCGGAGAATCTTCTCATTATCAGCCTTCAATTCGCGAATTGGGTAAGTTCCAGCAACAGAAGACTTCTTGAAGAACTTCATTGTCTGCCTGACATTGCTCAGACCAAAAATGAAATCTGAAACGTCCATCAACTCCTGACTGACAACTGATAGGAATGAGCCTCAGGAAATTCGACACTCTGAAGATCGAAAAACTGAGGATCTAGAACGTGTTTCAATCCTCCGGATTTCCTGAAAGGGAACTTGTGAATCAGTTGGAAGAAGAACGTCCGCCGGTAGTGAAGAGAGATCTTCTCCTTTATCAAGGACTAAGTTCTCTTCAAACTCAATTTCGGCTGCTTCTTCGGGACTCAGATGAAATGAAAGTTGTATCTCTTAACATGCTCAAATTGTTAGAAAACTTTTTGGCTTCTGTACTGACGTTAGTGGATAAAGTCGCTCTCTCTTCTTCAAACATGATGTCAGCGCGATCTTCATTTCCCAAAAACGAAGGCGCAGTCAGGTCCGATCAGCATTTCAATAAAAATTAAGTTGCATTGTTCGCGATTGTTAAGAAATAAGTAATTTTTTTGCGTGAAATTATTAAGTGCAGTCATTGCTGCTCTAATACAACGGTTACAGTTGATTGATATAAATTATTTAGTGCGGCATTTACGAAGGAAGTTGATTTGAAATTGTTGGGCCCCATTGTGCGCGATCGCCGCATTTGATTGTTAAGGACACATACGTTTTCAATGCTCTCAGATCTGGAACTTACTCTGCTTTTTGTGCTCTGTTTCATCAAGACAAGTGATGGTTATTCAATACTTTCATTCCATCATCATTTCGATAAATTGCACATCGGGATCTCTTGCTTCATATCCTAAAGATAAGGTTGGGTGTGCTCTTCACAAACCTCTGCATGAGACCGAGATCATGTATCAACTGTAGTTGATAAGTTATATTGTCTGAGACTACAGTTCTAGAAAATAATGCAGTCGTTTGATTTCGATGGATCTGACTACTTCGACTTGGTGCTTGTATACATTTATTGTAACTACCTACTTTCAGGAAGCGGTTAGCAGATCTGCTTTGCTGGGTCACGTACATCTACGGGAAAACTACCTTCATCGATCACTGCGGTAATTCATCTTCTCTATTGCCTAACCCAAGCTTTCCCGAATACGCTAGTCCTTTGGAAATACAAGGGACATATAACGGAAGTCGTCCTGATCAGCATGATACTTACCAACTAGAACCCTATGCTATACCTGCATTCACTTCACGCTGATTACTCTACATGATGTCTGTTGCCACTATCATGACTTTCATTTGACGTTTGATGTAACGCCGTTTGATGTAACGCTTTGTCAGACGTTTAATAGTCACATGATGCATTTCGTCAAACCCGTTTCACGACGTGATCGTTTCGAAGTTACAAAAAAACTCAGATCTGTTAGACGACCGTCCGGGTTAGTTTTATGAATTTATTTTGGATTCAATATGCGCGCAGTTCGACACTGCTCACCACAATTGCTGAAAGTATTGTTAGATCAGATCTTCACTTCAAAGAGTGCTCGGGTCAAACGGGTACTTCTTGCCTCGCGAATACAATAATTCTGCTCGGCAAATCTTACCGAACAGAGCTCACATAAATGTAATTGTCCATATCTATCCAAACAGAGGTCTATCTTTAAGCCATGGGCTCTGTTCCGCACCATGTCCCAGCCGAGTGTGTCAGTGAAGAGTCAAAAGCTTTAAATTTAGTGGTTAGATTTAAATCGAGAGAGCAACGAAATACGCCGAGTGAGAGTGGGGCTTGCTGTTCAAAGAGGTTTCTTATTCCCGCTAATCGGTCGCTGAAGAGAAAGGTGCCCTCTAATAGAAGCTGAAGTCAGAATGGAGTATTCGTTTTGCGCAATTCTCGAGTATGATATTACCAGAGCTGAACTTACTCTCTGTGAAACAGCTCCTATTACCTTGTTCGTAAGGTAGTAATAAAATTGTAATGAAGACTGCATTACGTCATCATCGCGATTGCAAATTGCGCATTGGACTTCGCTTAATACCGGAACTGGGCTTACCGTTAGAAAACCGTGTTGAGAGAGGTACTGCAGAGCTTAGTGCTGTTCTTTGGATAGACTTTCACATATCCTTGCTTGGCAGTCTCTGGCCGTAATGGGGGGATAACACAACGAGGGTTTTAAAACTTTCAGTAATTTGGATTTATTGCACTTTTCCCGAAAAATCCGCGCAGATCCTCAAACGATTTCATAACTGTCAGTTACAGGAGTGTTTTTTTGAGTTTAAATCAAAGATATCTGCCAATGAAAATTCTTGACTGCCTTTCATAGGCCACTTAATATGTGACAAGACAGCTCGATTTTGGCTCATTCTACACGTAGTCAAACGAGGGTCGCAGCACAATTAAGAAATGATTGACTGGTCGTGCCAAGATGCACATGTGATGAATTTTTTCGACTGAGACTTGTTTGTCCCAGGACATATCAGACCTGAGATACCATATTTGAGATGGGCACTTGTCACTTTTTGACACGGTTCCGAGAATAGCGCTGCTCCACGGACCAAACAAATGGAAAATTTGGAGAATTTGGCGGCGATATCGCCTACAGTAATATTTGTAGTCATACTTCGATCAAATCTGTTTCGTGATAAAGCAATTTGTGGCGTGGTGGTCGTTTTCAACCGCAAGTGTAATGGTAATGATTGCTACTTTCTCAGTTTGTCTACGGCTATCCGCTTTCTTTCTTTAAATTTTTCATCGGCCGAATACCAGGTCAGCGGTTTCCGTTGTAGCCTCATCCTTGGAAACCAAATCTGGTTGTTGGAGGCTATCGCCTGTCTTCAACTGCAGCAGAGATAATGTAGTATAGTCTTATTTCATGCATATTTTATTTGCAGACTAGTGTAAAAATCGCCGCAGGTGCCGGCTAACTTCGTCACTAATAATCAGAATTGACTCATGCTATTTACTTTCGAATGTATGTCACAACGTAGCTAATACTAAAAATCATATCAAATCGCGGCACCTAGTTATGAATGATATCGAAGTAGTGTCTCTCTCACACCGGCGCGGGAGTAGACGGTTGATATTCCTCCATAATCGCCGATTACTCATTTGAAACGGAGAGATGATTGGTGTCAGACCTGACAAAGGGTCATTCTTCCCAACTTCTCGGCTCGGAGTCGACTAACGACCGCCAAGTTGTCTACCATCATTTTTTCGAGAACCAGTGTTACGTCTTGCATGGCCAAGGCTTGACCCTGCTCCGCGTGAGTTGGGATTCCCCTTCCTGCCAAGGGCATCGGCAATCGCCCGTTGACCAACAGAGCTGTAGGGATTCCAAGAAAGTTCTGAAGACAGAAGGGGCGGTCTCACATTTATCAGGAAATTTTGTAGACGATCATAACCAGGGAAGTTGTCGGTGTTCCATCCTTCAAGCTGCAACCTGTCGTAAGGATCCATGCGGCGCCATTTCCTACTGTAGTCTCTGAAGTAGTCACCTCTGATGTAGTCGAGATCATTCCGTTCGTTCTCTGATGCGTGTAGGTCTCGAAGAGCTGTCCATTAAATTAACTAAAGGGACTTGGTCCTCAGGCTGATCAGGTCCTTGAGCTCGTACTTGCTGCGACGACGTTTGAACGTAAGAGAATGCCAAAGTTTTGGAAGAAAAGGTAGGAACGCAGTATGTGCAGAATGTATATAACCAGAGCTTGGTGGAAAGAAGACGGGATCAGAGAGCTAGGAAAGGGAAGGGGATTAGTTGTAGAAGGAATAGGGAACCAGAGGTAGAAGGAAAGAGAAACGGGTGATATAGAGATGTCATTTGGAAGGCCAGATCTTCGCACGTAGTTGGATCAAATAGCCTCATTGTAAAGAAGAGAGGTAAAGGAAGTCGCAGACAGGAAAGCAGATAAGGGGGTGGAGTAAGTGTGGACATACCGTAGGCACCAAGAATTGAGCTTCAAAATGAGGCGCACAGAGCTGACATTAACAGCAATGACGCAGTTATCGCTTGATACCTGAACTGAAGGTGGCGGATGAACACAGTTCTTTAAACCGATCAAAGAACCAATTCAAATGATATAAATCTGATTCTAACACGATATCTCAAAACTTTTATTCCAGATGAGCAAAGGAGATCGCTGTTAAGGGCGCGAAGGGGTGAGTTGGCCTGTCGCGCGCGATGAGGGTTCGATAGGGGTGGAGAGCCGGTAAGGGATAGAGGCGGATGGAAAGGAGCAAAGATTGATGGAGAAGGACGGGATGCTTTTTGGTCGCTAGGGCACCGTACCTCTTAGATACTAGATAGTTGCCCCTCATAGATAAAAATATTCTAAAATACCCTACGGTACATTGCACCACTTCTGATCCTCAGAAACGTCTACAAACCACGCATATGGCTGGGTGGTAGGGGATGACACAGTACGGCACGAGTGCGTCCGATCAAAGTAATTGTAACTTCACTTCTTCCCCCCTTTACCACCCCCGCCTACAACCACGAACCACACAACTCGCGCACCATTTCAGCCACCACCAGCCATCCCTTTGGTACTGTATTGCTAATACAGCACAACCCTCCCCGCTGCAGCAATCAACAATGGGTACCGAGGCGTGAGCGCAGTTAAAAATTTTATAACAGTGTTTCAATAAACGCTCCTACGGAAGAATAATCGTAATAAATTTTGAGGAGGTATTGTAGCCGATTGTATGCTGCAGGCCTGAAGCGAACGGTGTGTAGTCCAGTCGAATCATAAGGTAAGTGAAACGTGCAGTGTCTCTGCTGCTCGTGCAAATGCAAGATTCTTGCTTCGGACATTCAGAGCTTAAACAGAACTGTATATTATTTTCCTCAAGGATTCATACCTATTTCCGCCAATACCTATTTCCGCCAACTGATCTGGTGATCAGATCTGAGTATTGCATTGTACTGTATCCATTGAAGACAACTCAAGTGTAATAGGCCACAGTCATCAGATCTGGCGATAGCTAATGGAATCATAAAGGAACTTCTCGGCAGTGAACTACTACTTGAACAAACTTAATTCAGCTAGTCATTTTGGCCCTTCCTTGAACAGGAACGTATTCGCGGAGATGCCGCGTCACAGTCGAAAGACCAACGTGTAGACGGATCGACATAGCTGCAAGCCTGCAGTCACTGCGTGAATCAAATAATCTCATGGCAGATCCCCTGAGAAGATCTTTCCGCTGGACAAAACGTCAGAGCTGAAGAAATGGAAATGGACCCAAAGACCCCCGAGGACCGCAATGAAGGTCCAGATCTGGAATTAAACACGATCCACCGGTCCCCAATATGTGGATTTCATATGAAGACGATAAATGTCTTTTATGAAACTGAAAGCCCTGAAAAAAAGTCCACCATGGTTTGCAGGACTGCGCTAATGGACGCGGATCAGGATCATGCCCTTTTGAATAGCAGTAACATTGCAGAAGAAGTTATTTTTACATAAAAATGCTCAGGAGCGCTCAGACTTTGCGAACCATTTGCATGGGGAAGGGGAAGGCGAACCAGACTCACGACAAATGATGTAGAATCTCCGGAAGAACCCGCGGATGGGTGTGAGTACATGGAATTGCTTCCAGAAGAAGACGATGTAGATCGACATTCATAACTCAATCTTATCACATCAAATAACTCTTTGAAGTAAAATGCGTTAAGTCATCATCAAACTCGTTTGCATGATGCGAAGGGTATGAATATCATCCTCAGAAGGGGGACAGGGAATTTTCTTTAGCGGCAATGTTTATGCTGCCTGAGTCAGTTAGGTTTCCAAGGAAGCAGTATGACGTAGTCAGATGTTTACCGCTCCGTAGTCGGGATGATGGTAGGAATAAGGCCTATTTCCCTCATTAGGGCACAGTGAAATCTCCATACTGGCTGCAACACAAGCACTGGAACTTGTGACTAAAACAACGAGTTCTGACAGGTTCGACTCAGGGACAAAAAATACCCTGACCATGACATACAAACCTATATATGCAGTTCTTTATGAGGCATTTTTGGCGTTAACAAATTGCTTTTCGCACAAGACCTATTATTGGTACATTAACTAATAAATGATTACCTTTAAGCATTGGTTCCTAAGGTACTTTTCACGATGATATCCTCAAAAGAGGTGTTTTCGGGGCATAAGCCTTCTAATCTCGTGCCTTTAAAAATCTGTACAAACAGGATAGCAGTTTTTAGCGCGAGATTTTTTGGAGGGATGTCCTTCCCCCATCATTGAGTACTACCCCAAATTATACTAAATCACTCTTGACGCCATACTGTGGCAAAATGACGTGGAGTAACAGAGCATATTATGTTTAGCCATTCTGTGAATGGGGTTCACAAAAAATGCTTTGTCAGACCTGAACGCCAATGGTGTAGCATGCACGATACATTTCTCTTCCATACATTAAATTTATGCTTCCCGAAATATGTCATGGATCTATCGTATATGAGGCGTTGCTCTCGTTTTTGATACTGATGTCCAAATCAAGATCGTCATCTCTTATTTTTTTTTGAGAGGTAATGCATCTAGCAGATGCACGTTGCCGAGATCATCTCCAACTGCTACGTACGACTATATCACCAGAACCTTCACAACACTCGCAATACCCATGACAGGGAGACGTTGAAAGGAATTATCGTGCCACCAAGTTGCAGATTGTTTTCACTCAAGTGATGCTGATCTTATTCAACACGATGGGACATCCTAGCGAAATGGTAGCCTCAAACTAAGAGCAGATCTGAGTGCTGAAACCGACCCGGGAAATGGCCTGGCGGATACGCTGCCTTTTCTTCAGGATTATGTAGTAGAGAAAACGTGTCAGTTCCGGAGTTGAGTATGGAGAACGTGGTGATAACGAGATGAGATATGTGTAGAGAGGAGAACTCTAACGATGTAAGGATCAGAAGACCGCGCTCTTGAAGGGTTCGTGACGCTGTGGCAGTGCGTTCGCAGATCATTCAGATACTTTGGATTCTGGATAATTTGCCTAGTAACCCGGAGGGCTGGTGCGATGCAGATATTTTCTTCGTGGAACCCCTAGATGGCAAAGCGGATATGGGTAGGGGTATAATAAGGTACCGTTAGGATGACTGTTCCCCGGAACAGGTTGATTTAGTTATATTGATGATGGGCTATCTACTTAGATATGCGCAATCAGAGGAATCGGATGCTGATGCCGGTGACTAACAAGCAAATACAACGATCCGTTGGCAACATCCAACACAATCTGATCAGCACGTTTTGAATACCAAAGATGAAACGGAATGGACTTGTCCAAACGATGACGAGGATGTGAGGAGTTGTAAGCGGCGTCGAGAGGGTTTCTAGTGAGAGCAGCTTTATGAAGACTGATACTGCATCAGTACGTGGACGGTATGAAGTTCTGCAAATGAAACTTGATAATGTGCTTGGGATATTGGAATGTCATGATTCGAAGCTATCTGTCTTAGATTCTCTGGTGACGAAAGTTCCCAGTAGAATGGTCACCAGACATCCCAGAAGGCTTCAGAAAAACCTGGAGAGGGGACTAAAATCATGTCTGAAACTTCCTACGCAAGGACGGAGAAAGACTGTATGGAAAGCAGAGACCGGGTCAAACGATACCGTCACCGCTAAATAGTACGATAGAATTACCCGTTCCGTGTTGAAGATCAGATCTTAACTATATTGAAAGACTTGAACAGTTCGCAAGGAGTATAAGAAACAGCTCCGTGTTGAACGAACGTGTGAAGTTCTTTCCAGACTTTGAGGAAACGCCCTTATGTCTCAAGCACCGAGTTTAGAGTTGTGTTTCTAGGTCTGGCTGAAGTATTTGAATTCCTCCGGATGCCTGGAGAGGATAGCATGGAGGAGACGCTGAAGATTGCGAAACCAATCTCACGGTATGTAATGAGGATGATAGGATCATATAACTACATAATTTCGAATAAGGAAATGGCCGCAGTCATAACACCCGGACGCAGTTCTCTATTTTTGAGAGGGTGTGGAAGTCCATCTAGGAATAGATTGATGGCACCTCACGCAAAGATTTTCAAAAAGATCTGGGATATCAGATGGTGCTGGTTCTTTTTTGCAAGCATCTGCATTCCGAGGAAAGTAACAGTTCTGGCAAGGCGGAAATGGAGATGGAACCTTACCGATGGGAAATTTGGAGATCCACTTCGTCAGATAAAATCTCACACCTGTTTGGGAGGGGATCCATGTGACGTGAAAGACAATGAATATCATCCACCTATTCCGTTGAGTCGGAGAAGATCTTCAGAACTCAGATCAGAAGTGTGGGCAGGTCCAGACAATCCTTCAGACCTAACCCATGGGACTCTGGAGCTTTGCATCCCGTACATAGCAGTTGTAGGGGATATCCTCTGTATGGAGATCTCAGAGTTTAAGACAGTGGAGATGATAAAACAAGTGATCGATTTAAGAATTATCTAAGGATACGGTGAAATGGCCTCCTCTTATAGTAGATTCGTCCGTCACATATAGGTGGAATGTAGCGCACTACGATCTTTTACAAACATAACTGTAGTACAACACTAAGAAATTGTTTACGTAATGGCGTCTGGTGTGCCATTGAGTAACTCCTGTACATTAGCACTGATCAGAAAACACATGTCGGGCACGTAATCTTATTTGATGCGAAGCCGCTCTATTTGACGTCGAAATTTTGGCGCGGTAATTGCCATAAATAAATCCGCCAATTGTTTTGATCAACAAAAATGATCAAAATCAGTGCACTTCCGTTTCGATGGCTGATTGGTTCTACAGCGACTTTTCGTTATTGCATGATTGTTAGATATCCCTAAGACGCCCCTCTTCTTCCGCTGTCAGCTGAACCTGGTTCTTGGCATTCGACGCTGAATCCGTTGTAACGAATGAAAAATTGTTCAAAAAATTTCCACTGCTCCGTGAATCAACTAAAAAATTAAAAATCTCCTTTCCCATATGACGTCCATTGACCTAACTGCAACTGAAAAGATTTGAATGGTAGTTCCCATCTTTTTAAATAAAGTAAGGTGTCAGGGAGGAATAAGAATCATTGCTTTTCGATTTCCGACGATACGTGGTTGCTCCTAGAACGTTGAATTTCGATAGTTCTTGGAAATAGTTGTCAGCTATTTTCCTCTTAGCTTGGAAAAGCACCTCATTGAAAGAATGACGACTGAAATCATTCATTCTAGGCGAAAATTGATTAATAGTCTTCCTAAAACCCTCGTTTTTATCAATTACAATCGGACGTTCGCTCAACACTATCCATTCAGCACATAGACGGACGAAAACTGACTGCGCATTTCCTGTTTTCGGAATTTTTGCGGAAACCATTTTTTCTAGTCCGGTGCGGACTGAACTAGATACAACAGCAACTGCAGCTGAGGTTTCTAAAGGAAACCGTAACATCTGCCCAGTGCTTGCTGTTGAATTGTGCCCTTATATTTTTCGGACTTCGGCCTAGTGCTCTAATTGTGTCGCTAACCTTAGTCTTGTACTTCATCTTGTGATCAAGTCCTGACAAGCGTCGCTTCTGATGTTCAACGTAGGTAAAAACGGGTTTGTTGGAATTTGCATTGTACGGAACGAATTCATCTTGGTAGGCCCTGACTAGAGTCAGTTGAGCTCTTTGACCTGACACGCTCCGTACGTCAAAGCTTTTCTCTCCTGTCGGGCTAGGAGCCATTTTTTGGTATTCGCTTTTCTGAGCCTGATCCTGGATGGCAGTTGTCTCCTTATATCTGAGACTGAATTTCTCGAAGGCCTGGTAGCTCAGAACTTTGCATTGCAACCTAGTGTTATTCCTTAATCGCCCCCTGTTTTACTTCACAGGGAGAGCAGATTGGGCCAAATCAGGCAGAAAAATAGGGTGGAAACTGTTGCCGACCAGGAACAAGACAAGCTGCCTCATTTGATCAAAATTCTCCCTGAAAATGTCGCACGCGGAACTCCGAAAAAACTGCCCAGAATTTTCTTTCCCGGCATAATCGCACAGATCATTAATACTAGCCCATTGCACTCTGGCCAGCTTCGACCTAAGTGCCTCCCGGCACCCACTGGCCCTGCTCGATTGCTGGCAGTGCGGCACCTTTACCCTGCCGTGCGCCACTCTCTACACTGCCTCCAGGCATCAAAACCGTTGCCTCCAGGCAGCACTTTTACTGCCTACAACTTACTGCATGCGCACCTAAAACAGCCATCATGGGCTCCCCAATACCGGCCGTATCTACGTGCTGATACCGCTCGTATTCTGCGCATGGGGTGGGTCATCGTGGGTTATCGTGTTCTGGTCCCAAAACAGTACCCCACCACCGTTGCAGTGAGCCCTGAAGATGGCCTTCTGGCCACCGCGCAGTGCCTAATGTCACGATACAATGGGGTGCATTTACTTTGTGCTGACCTAGACCCTACTCTATCTGCAAAATACCTTCCATACTACTCGACCCATCCGCTACGCAACATACACAACACCCGAAACGCGCAGAGTCAGTGGCATAGAAAAGGGCTCAAATACCTCGCAATCTTCTCCCGCTGTTCAACCTTCCGCAGCAAACGAGTAATTAAAGTTGCCATTGTTTGCTGTCCGCACGTCCGCATACGCAACTTGCCTCGCAAAATTCCATGCTACGCTCGCGCAATACTTGAAAGAGAAACACACTGTGAAGTAGAGAGTTAGACGCAGTCCCGCACGTAGCTTACCTCTCAACGAACCCTGTGCGGTCGCAAGTTTGTCACTGATAACCAGTAGCGCTATCGCAGCTAACATAGTCAGTTTTCGTTCGAATCATTCGCAACTTACAACGCTCCATTCTGCCCACTTCCCTCCCCCCGCGGCCCGCAATGCGCAACCCGCACCCTGCACCCTGCACGCCATCATATGTCGCAAATCCCGCAGAATTTTGCTCGAACTAAAAGGAACAGTCGCAAACTTTGTTAGTATCTGAACACCGTGACTGAGCAATGGCTGATGCTTACCGAACACTTGCAGCAACGTCGCGCAACGCATGCATCGCAAAACACAGTGAAAAAGATCTCACTTAGTCGTGATATCGTCGAAGGAAACGTACTACCTACGCGGTACCCAGGTTGTCGAGGTCATAGATGTAGATCCGCATCACGTCCAATCTGTAGCCATCAGCGCCCACTTGCATTCAAATCAGATCTCCAGCAAGAACGCCCTTGACGCATTGATTTTCCGTT
Source organism: Kappaphycus alvarezii (assembly GCA_002205965.3). Taxonomy (NCBI): domain Eukaryota; phylum Rhodophyta; class Florideophyceae; order Gigartinales; family Solieriaceae; genus Kappaphycus; species Kappaphycus alvarezii. The sequence goes on from NADL03000118.1 coordinate 139,392, forward strand.
ACTTTTCGACCACCACACAGTAAAACGAAACGGTCAGATGTGACACAGATCGAAGCTCAGCAAGGGCGTTGAGTACAATTTTCAGAACCAATAAAACTATTTTCTACTCCAGCACTTTACCAAAACTAAGTGAATCTTTCAAGAACTCTTTAGGACCCATCTATACCTCCTTCTATACCATCAGCCTTTCCTTTTAGTTGTCCCTGTGCTACACAACATCCGTCATCATGAATGCAAGCGGTGGAATATTAGGTAGGCAAAAAGAACGTCTCGGCATGGCCCCACCCTCATTCTACCCCGCGCCCTCTCCAGCCGGCGTGCATCTTTTCGTAGCTCAGAGCCGGTTCATGCATATACACAGAGCGCCCTGCCACTCATAACATGGCAAGCAGCTCCAGCCCCAATGTGACCCCCTTCGCGGGATCAAGAGTTTGGTCGTATAGACTGCATCGAAAGACCTTGTTCTATGCATCTTAATGAACATAGGGATGATTTTGCCGTCGATGAAGAAGTTGTACGTTTTGCTCCAAAACATCACAATGAAAGCCGGGTAGCGAGGATGATGGAGATCAGGATTCTTGCAGCACCACAGGTGCGACTCCTCTCCTCTCATAGACTGGAGGACATTGGCAGCCTTTTAAATACAACCGGAACATATCGTTACTCGGCGATTGGATTCGAAAGGTTCCTGTGTACCTCAATGAATTCGCTGACGAGAAGATGCCAAGTTGGAGGTCTGTTAGAAGAGGTATCCGCAAATCCGCATTTGGCACATGCTTTTACAAAGACAAACACGCATATGTTGACAGTGAACTTTGCCAAAAGCGGTGCCAAGGCGGGAGTCGGGTAGTTTGCATCCGAAACAAAAGCCCCGGTAATGATTGTCAAGCCAAATGACTGGGCAAAGAGGACATCCAATCGCACACACTGGAGAAGATCGCAGGTGGAGGAAATCCGAACATCCAGGTAGAGTCACGGGACCAAGAGCACGAAGAACTTCTCGCCAGCGTCGAAGAGTCGATGAAGAAGGCTTCATCGGTGTCTCCAGTGATTCGAGGCCGCAAGTAACGAGCTTTGGGAAGCTGAAAGATGGAAAAAGATACACGACCTATCGATTCCTGTTGTACGCCGATGGTTTCACACCACAACTTGGGAATAGTGGAAGCATGTGAGGATGTTATATGCTTACTCTGGGAGTGTTACCAGACAGAAGATCTGCAGTCGGACCTTTTCGAAAGATAGGGCTTGCACCACCCGGCGTGTCAACTAACGAGATACTCAAGGTTATCTTGAGCGACATTGTCAAAGGTACTGTGGAAGGTTTCGTAGCCGAAGACTAGCGGGAAGACAGTTGGTAGTTTCCTGGACTGCGTGGGGCTCATCGCAGACTACCCAGCCATGCCCGAGGCGCTTGACGTTCTGGGTCATAACTCGAACGTTCCATGTCACTTATGTGCATTTAGTCGGTACGACAAATCTGGCTGGGGCCATTCAGTATATAGATACAGCAAAGCTATCCAAAGCAGCCACCTGTCCTTCTGTCGCCTTGCCGAGCGGCCGAACGCTCTCAAGACGGCTAAGATAAGTGACTCAGATCTGCGTGCAATGGGATTTCAAGACTCCGTAGTGTACTGATCCAAAGTGAATTCGCTGCATAAGCTGTCCATCCATCTCTCAAGATTCTGCAGCAAGATAACAAGAAAAGAACACGACTTGCCTGTAGTGCTAGGAGTATTCGAGCCCTACCAATCATGTGTCAAAGCTCCAGATCACCCTTTTCTCGTCCCGTCTCATGATGTCATCAACTACTTGTTGAAACATGTCTCTGTTGCTGTGAGGAAGAGAATAAACATGAAAGCAAAGCGACTCCTTCGAGAAAACCAACTTTTCTTCCAGAAAGAACAAATTTAGTTCGTAAAAGACGGAGGTAAACAGCATGAGCATAACCGGAATGTCTGCTCTGTTGTTCGTGTTACCCACCGCATCCAAGATCGCTGTAGTTCTGCACAGTGGAAGCAGAAGAGATTTTGAGTCGGCAAAGAAGTGTGTCGACCTACTACTACATTTCCAAAGGCTTGTGAGTCATACTCAATTCTTTCCTTAATACTCTGTGGATGGGAAGGGCGTTGTTGATGAATTAACAGAAAGATGGAAACAAGCGCCTCTATCTGTTAAAGAAACTGGCCGAGACTACATCCAGAAGCTTTCTCACTTTGGGGTCTCAAGAAAGCAAGGAAGAGCCTGGACAAACCCAACGCCCATCGTTTACTAGAGCTTTCTAAATTCACTCTGCCAGCGTTCGGAAGTGTAAGACTATTCCAAGAGCTGGTACTTGAAAGGGCACAACAGGAGCTCGAAAAGGCGTATGTTCAGTCATTTTCATAACGCGCAGCTGCAATGCATGGAACATGCAATCGAATGAATAAGCCGGAAGACTTGCGGTTGAAACCGAACAGGTGTCACTGAATGGTGAAGATTGAAGCGAACGGTCGTACAGGGCGGTTCTAAGACTCCTCGGACGACCGGAGTGGGAACTAGAGAAACTTCCATTCCGCGTCATGAAAGGGTGAAAATACTTTCAAACGCCCGTTCTGCAGCATCTTGCGAGTTTGAGAGGGTCTTTTAGATCCTTGTTGTCATCAAAGTGCTGTTGGGAAGTTTCACATAAGAAGAAACTTGTTACTTTCCGTGATTCCAATAGGAAGTGAAAACATGACATTGTCACAGCAAAATATTTCCTTCTCGAGGTGCCCAAGAACGACTTACGGATGAAAGAAACTAACTACTGCGATCAAAGGACGGAGATTAAAATCAATGAACCTTTTGAAGCCAAAGGGTCGTGATTTATGGAGGTAGCAATCCACGGAAAGAATGTAAAAAGCGCGTAAAGCCAGGGTATGTCATTCAGAGCCTTACCTGCCTGTCGGGGGAAATGCTCTCTAAATCTACAGAGGTAAGATTAGACCTAACTTATGACCAACAAGAGGAGTGTCACAGAGCGTTTTGGATGGTTGTCAGTATACTCGGGAATCGAAAAGTGCAGGAGATATCGCCACTCGTTGGCATGGCGTAGGCTTTTGCGTTGTTCTGCCGTGTGAGATATACGATGGGTGACGATAGGTATACACAAACGGGCCATTGCGAGTACTATCATCTCGTTAACACACTGTGTCGAACGTGCTATGGTTGTGCAAAGTGCGAGGCCGGCGATGGCGCGAATATAGATTGCATTAGCAGTAGTGAACAAGAAAGTTGTTGCTCGCGCATTGAGGAGGGTGGCCAGTATGATGTATTTGGACACGCAGAAGGATATCCTCTCGAAGCGCATAGAATTGCTTCAGAGCCAAAGAGGTACGCAGCAGATCATTTACAAGAGTGGTATACTAAACGAAGTATCTATCACCGTAGTCTAAAAACAACTCCTCGCCTGGATCGATGTTCTTCAGAGCAACTACCTCAAACTCTTGTAGTTGATGAGGTCTTTCAGCTATTTGGCTGTTGATGCCAATATTGAACGTTAGATAGTCTAGGCACTAGATCCCCAGCATTCACCTTAACCTTATCTGGATCCGCGTTAATGTACCTGGGATCATTCATGTTTCCCAAAAGCAATACTTACTCACGACATAGGAGGTATTCACTACCTGTCTCCCAACCTTTATTCCACTTGGCTGAATGGGGAATTCCATACGGAACATGTCGAATTCCCTGCCCGTGACACCGAGGTGACCATTCTCACCATAGGTCTTGGTGTTCTGCGCTCGTGTTTCAATGTCCTCATACACATTCGCCCCGTGGTAATAGCCTATGATACCATTCTTCTTGAACGGCTTTGTTGCGAACACCCCCTCTCCAGGCGGAAACATGCTTGATCGTGGACGGTCCACGCAGACTCCAACAGTGGCTGCCTCCGCTGCCATTATCTGCTGTGAGTCTCCCAGGTCGTAAGCGTTACACTCGTCAATAACGTTTGTCCACGCGGAATTTCGGGAAGCAATATGACCTTGACCAGCATAATCGACAAGCTCAAATGCCTCGCCGTTGCTTAGTCTAGCCTTGGTGCAATGAAGAGCCCAACTGCAACGAAATAGAGCCGTCGTTTTCTTCTGGACCCGTCCGAAGTAGTGATCAGGTCTGTTAATCATCGCAAGAGGATGCGTGTCTGTGTTAAAAACCGGTTTCAAATGCAAAAGCAGGGAGGGGCAGTGTATGTGTGAGCGGGCTTGATATATACGATGGGAGGTGCACTCAGGTGGGAGCAGAGGTGAAAGTCAGTGAACGAGTGTGAAATAATATAGGGTGTTGAGGACCTTTAACAACCTCCAAACACGCCTTACACGCTTACCACGTGTCAATGAGTTGGTGAGACATACACCTGGGAACCTTGTTTTCTATTAAAATTTGGGAGATTTTTCGACACATCCGATCGTATGTGTCAACGAGCCAGACCCGACCTTGGAGGAAAAATCCAAGTTGGGACCACTTGTCCCGGCCGTGATTTTTACGTAATATCCTCATGACTTTTTGAAGCAAATGCGCGTTAGCGGTCAGAAAATGCACTGATTAGCTGTCACTACGCGCACTTGCTAACGCCAACTACTGTACTGTACAGTTTAACACATCGTTGCTGCTCATCTCCATAACTCTGTTGACTGTCCCGGCAAATTGCAGTACACCTTTTCAACCCTCTTTACCCTATTTTGTCTACCAGTCCTGCTCTACACACTCTCTCTGCACCTCCCATCCTTCACACCCTGTCGTTAGCCAGTTCGCGCGGCCAACGACGTTCCTAACCCTTTGCGTTCTAATCTTTTGATTTTCGGATAGTCCTCACGTGCTCGGCTAGGTTGGTGTTTGGACCTATTGTTGTGGTTGTGAAGGTCGTGATTATTTCCTATAGAGGAAGGACCCAGTTGACAGGTAGCTAACGGCAACCTTGGGGAATACCCGAACAGATCTAATCACCGCACCTGACGAGTCTGGGGGGCGGTAGAGCCGACTGAAAACGACTCTCTCTAAGCGTAAGGGACGCTTCACTTAGGGTTGGAGTACCCTTACAAGCTTAGAGTCGGCCGGAGACTGCTGCTGCCATTCGAATGTTTTGTTGGTTTGTTCGTTTGGTCTGTTTGATAAGAATGGTCCCCACTCATCGAACTGCTCGCGCACGTATCCGAACCCGAGTGGGACTCCGCTGCCTGCTCCTGCATCTGGTTCAGAGCAGCTGAAGAGTCGTGGACTAAGGTGTGGTGTGGAGGTCAGGTTGTTCTACCTCGTCAGTGAGGAAGAACCTCGTGTTCTCGTCGCTACTGGGACATTGTTTGTCGATCTGGAGACGAAGGAGCTACTGTAAAATCGTCATTGAAGGGATGTACGTACTGCTCAAAGCCCCCTCCATGAATGACAGCAGCATGCCGAGCGCTTGGCTCGGAGAAATCGTGTCTGCCCAAGAGGATGTCGTCGATGATCTTGCTGCAGCTCTTTAAGACGACTTTCCAGGTGAGGAAGCACTTCGCAATGAGGGTAATAGGGTTCTCTGTAATCCGATCATCAATGCTGGAGAACTTGATGCGGCTGATAGGGAGAGGGTCATCGGCCGCTACATAACGACTCGGCAAGGGCTTGTGGATAATGTGGAGCAGGAGGCCAGTAATGTATGGATGGTCAAGAAACGAGCTCTTTTGGATGCCCGACTCGGTCAGTTTGCGGCGGCAATGAGGCCTGACTGGGACGCGGACAGGAGAACGCGATTGGACGTGTAAGCGATGTCTATGCCGGCCACGGGGGACGCTTCTCGCTCTCCAGCAAGGGGTGTCCTCGGCAGAAGCTCCACATCAATTGTGAAGTGGATTATAGCCGGGATCCGACTAGAACCCAGGCTACTTTGTGATCGCTTGCAGTTCAAACCCTACCCCGTTATGGGCTTTGCCGCGCTCCCACTACTACCTCAGGGAGCCAAGCAATATGCTGTGAGGGCTAAGCGAGGTTATCCCTGCTTTCAAGATCGTCATTCTGCCGTACTAGTTGTTCTTTGGAAGGAGGGACTTGTTTCATGGTGGTGCTGGAGACCAAGACACCCCGAATACCGTCCTGGAAGCGAACAGGTGCCTAAGGGACCATCTCTATCTAGTTTCCTATCACGCGAAGTTGGTAGATGGTGTACATTACGTGCATCAGCTCGAATCTTTTCGGGAGGATAAGCCCCCGTCGTATAAAGAGACGAGTACTGATGAGGAGGGAAGTGAGGAGCAAGGCGGAAGTGATATTCATAAAGACAATGACAATAATGAATACACTACTGAAAGCACACCACGGCGGGATCCTGCAGGTGATGACGGCCTTGGCGGTCATGAGGATGAGAGTCCTTTCCCTGACAGCTGAAAGTGGGGGCAGCTTGACAATGATGGCGGTGAAACCAGTACTGTATATCAAAGTGCTCATAGTGAGTAGAATAGCCATTGTGTATAGTACATGTAAAGAAAAGCCTGTTTACTTGAACATGATTCTCCTTTAAAGGTTGCTTAGGGACCAGACACTTTGAGGATAATAGAACACTTTCACAATGCGGAGATGAACCCAATCCCACTTACAACCACGAACTGGGACGAAAACAGAAACGTCTGTACTGTGTCATGACCGTTTCAAGGTAGCTTCGCGAAAAATATTATAAATGCTTCAGACTATTGCATGATCATGAAATATTCCAGATCCTAACAACTACCCGAATTCCTGCCCATTCTTCATAGCACTACCCCTTTACTTCTAAGATACTCCAACGCCGTTATGAATGAGCTTCTCGTTGAATGTCTCTCTTTCGGAACATCCATTGAGATACATTACAACTTCTCAACGCAGGATGGTTCAAGCAGAAAGGTGTGGTGGCCAAGCACAGTCTAGAAGATTTACCTTGTTCAAGAAAAGCGTGGAACTACGCTTTCGCTTTTATACGATACCGGCCATGCTCGGTTTTCGTTCTTGTACGGACCAGGTCATTTTTCGTGAAGATCAGGAAGTTCAAGATAAACATGGAGCATGTTTCAGTTGGCGCTTTCTGCAAAGTTTCAGACTCAGAAGATGCACAGACTTCTTCAGAAGAGTGTATTGAAAGCCACGAAAGCTGCGATCCGACCAAGGCCCAAGTACTTGGGAAGCGCGTGCTTGGGAGATAGAGCGTGAAGATGGTCATCAAGATGAGCAAGGGCTCCAGAATCAACGAGATATTTGCCGGCTTGACCGCCTCGTGTCTACCTTACAAAGGGACATCAAAGAACAAGCTCACAGCATAGCTGAGTTACGGGAGAGGGAGGAACCAAGTATCAGCATTTGCAGACGGAGCAATTAAAGTTCTTTGCTGCCTTTGAAGTTCCTAGGCCTAAGGCTGCGATCGTCTCTAGAGAAGATCCCAAGTATGCCAACCAAGAGCTCTGCAGCCGAGCTAAGAGGTGGCTTCTCTTTCTACAGCCAAGAGCTCTTCAGAAGGACTTCAGACTGCACTCTTCTGCAGTTCGATGAGATTTCAGATCCTGTACACGGGATGTCGGAATCCGATGCGGAGTTCTTCCCATCGTATGAAGTGTTCAAAAAGAATCCCAAGGCAGAGGTTCGCATAGTGTTTCGTACATTTGCTTCACTCGTTTCGGTGTTCACCGGAGCAGATTCGGGAACGTTACGGAACTATATTGATAGGAGCAAAGTCGATCGCAGCTCAGGTACTGTGTCTGCTTTACGATTTCTGGGTTGTCCTACAACTTCTCCAAGATACTTCTGCTCCAATGCATCTAATTGCTAGAGGAAGCGGCCCCAAAGATGTAGATAGAGGTCAGCAAATATCCTTCATTGCTCGCGGAGACACCTCTTGGAATAGTATCGAGGGGTGCTTTCGTAACCACTTTAATGCTGGTTCCTGTTCTGTTTCGGAATTTGTCAAGAAATCCAAGCAAGCATTCGGTGAGAGCCAGTAAAACCGACATGGAACAAATTATCATTTTGCATTACTTGGGGAAAGGAGTCAGACGCTGAACTAGGTAGGCTTTTACCGCCTTACCCAAATCTAAACGATGTACTTGGTCTGTTGGAGGTAACGCTACCGTATGTGTTGATTTGCGGAGAAGCGCAATGTGGAGAATTCTCTTTTGCTGTATCACAGCATAATGGTAACTAGTAAGGAATACATGAGCTCCCAATTGAACGTGTAGGGGAAGGTAGCATAAATGATGGAACGTAATGTAAACAAGCTCCAATTTTTTTTGCACCTGCTACCATTATTGCCTAGTAAAGGTTTACATCTCTATCCCCAGTGCTACGAAAGTTGATGTTCTGCATCTTGAGGAGCTCTTCGTCGACCTCCTCATCATTTCCGTCATCCTTATGTTCCTCTTCAGAATGCCCACACCCGCAGGTACAAAATCCTGCTCGTCTTCCTCCCCTTCCTATTCATCATAGGTGATATGGAGCTTTGCAAACTGCTCCACGGTCATGGCATGAACGGAGTTCAATACCTTATCACGGGCTTTCTCGTCGGCGGAATTAGGCTTATATGAGCGTGTCCATATTCCTTCCATCTCTTTGTGTGCCCAAGTTCTCCTCATCCCACTGATGAAGAACGGTGCATCATGTGACCCTGCACCATAGCCCGAAATTGCAAGCAACTGCAAAGATGGTCTTAAGGGCCGAAGTGTGCATTACCAGGAAGTCGTCTCCGCTGACGCAGTTTTATATTTTGTGCAGAACGAAATGCTGCAGTCATGAAGTTGACTTCCTTGCGAAGAGCGTTCACCTCTGCCGGCCCTTCCCAGACTTTTTTGATGACATTCTCCCCGTACTCAACCACCACAGACATCGAGTCCCGAAACTTCTCGAACATCTCTTGCCAATTCTTTAGGTTCCTCGAGCGGATTTCGACTGGGCTCTGATCCGAAGGGTACACGTTTGATTGGAATCACGCTAGATCTTTATCTTCAAGCCGGAATCTCGTCGCAGTCGTAGCGGGGACGCTGTTGCTGTGCCAAAGAAACCCTATCTTGCTCAAGAAGTCAGCCCGCGCGTTTTCCTGGACTGTTCATGTATTGCTTGTTACGAGTGTTGACTCGATCAACAATACCCCGAGCCAGCTCTTCCCTGTCCTGCGCTTCTGCCATGATCGACCAGATGCCGCCTCTTGTTTCTTAGACCAACCTTCTTTCCAAGCGCCCTCAGATCCTCCTCGCCACCCTCCTCCCGCATGAAACCTCATCAATGACCCTTTTCTTGACAAAGTTCGGGCGTAGCCAGAAGGGCCTTGGACTTCCTCGAACTTGTCCTTGTACACGAACCGCTCAACTCCAACGCTATCGTTGTGTTGAGCAGTCGTGATCATGTGGAAGCACAAATCACGGGCGAAGAGGTTTTGCAAGGTGAAGGACGGGAGCTCGTCACGTCCTTTTTGTTCTTTTCGGACGGAAGCCTTCGACACAAGATTGCGTGAAGGATATTCTGCCCGGCAGAGTAAGGGCTCCTAGTTCTGGTTCTTCTTCGCCCAGCTTGTCGCGCTCCATCCTCAGTGTTCATAACTGTGATTATGAACACATTCCGAACATTCGATGTAAAAGACTCCGGAATAGATGTTGTTATGAGAGCGAGGTAACGGAGACACGGATGGTGGACTCCTTGGGGCGGGTGGTCATGATACTAGCATGAATTTGAGCGACTTCTGCAGCACCTCCTCGCACTTGCTGATTCTTGCCCCTAGTCGCCATTCATATCATCCAGCTTCTTCTCCATGTCGAGGAAGGAGTCGCGGATGAGTTTTGATGGATTTTGGGATGCCTGCACGGACCTTTGCGCCAGAAGCGCGGAGTTGTGGAGCTCCAGAGCAGGGGCGGGTGATGGGTCAACATCTTGCTCCCTGTAAGGTGACGGGAGGGCTGTCATCTTCTTTGTATTGCAGGTTCCCGATGCTTGGAAGAGACTGCACCCGCCTCCTCGAGACATTAGCGGATGCGCATCTGCCTTGTCCGTTTCGGTGGAGGAGTCTCTGGGGCAGTGTCGAGCTGTCTCTGGCCTCGCATGATGAGACAGGGTCGTCTCTCGGCGGCGCTTGGTGGTAGAGTGAATTGGGATGCTCAATTACGGATCCTACGCCTCAATCTCCTCGGATTCCTGTGCAAGAACGACTAAAACCGTGGATCCACCATGCTCAGAGGTTGATCGCTTCAGCGGGGTTGAGGTGGCTGCGCCGGACGGAGGCGATTTGGCGAGTATTTTGAAGCTCTGTCGCTCACTTTGGCCCGGTTTGATTGCCTTTTACCTGGAGTGGGAGCACGTTGAGCCACCGACGCCTGCTGTTTTGTGCGGGACTTGGGGGTCCTCATTGTTCCCACTACGTTGGTGCGGGGTTTCCTCTGAGGTGCAGTCTTGTGAGCTTTTTCGGTTGAACCGCCAAACCTGTCCGCAACGGATGGTTTGGCGACGGTCTCGGCGGGATCGTTGCGACGCGAACGGGCTACAGGCTGGGGTGCGGGGTCGGGATTGGGCGAGGCCTTGGCAGGAGGTGTGGACTTGGTTCTGCGGTATCCTTTGACCATTGCGGAGAGAGGCAGGCAGAAGGAGTAAAGTGGTGAAGGGGTGTCGGGAATGGGATGACTGTGAGTGGGAGAGTCGGTAGGGCTGTAAAGGGGGCGAAAGGGTGAGTGTAAAGAGTGTAGGAGCTGCTGTAGGGTAGTAAAGAGAAAGATGATGCGTTGGGCACACGTGTGTGGGAAAGAATGGAGAATGTAAGAGTATTAGCATAGAAATAAGCATAGAGTCAGGTGGCGGTTACATGTGAGCCGCGACTGGGTGCTCCGGCAGTGATCTGGGCAGGAAAATGCTCCCCTGGGACAGCAATCTCGTGTTTCTGTTTGGTGCTTTGCCTGTCGCAGGCGAGAGTGAAAATTGCTGAGATAATTTCTGCCTGTGGGGTAGAGATTGGCCTAGCGCACGGCAACAATATACCACACGATTTTCAGGCAGCATTTCAGGGGTCTCAGGCAGCAATAAATCTGCCTAAAACTTATCATATCGATTTTTGTCCTCCCTGTGTTTGGAGATGGCAATTATGCAAGTGCTATTACAATTATTACCTGACGGCAATTTTTTTATTCTTCCTAAAGTAATGATTAGTTGAAGTATTGGTTTTTAAAAAGGGTAGTAGGAGGGCTGTATTAGGGAAAATGTTGAAAAAGTAGGCAAAATCGCAGGTAGAGCTCCAAATTAGGCAAACTATTGTGGGAATCTAGCCTTTTATTGTCGCGCACGCATACTGTTCTCACTACAGTACGGACAGGCTACCCTTTCCCGGGCACATGTTTCATGCCACGTGTGATAACCACGTTTTAGGGCCACGTGTAGGGCCAAGGCAATGAAATTTATTCCCTTAATTATCCCTTTATTTAAGTAATTATTGTAGGACTAATTAGCTGACAGTGCCACAGTAGTTGGCACCGTTACTACTTAGGGCCGTCGGCCTTAGGATTCCTACCAGTAAACCATAAAACAAATGAACCAACTTCTATTCCCAAAATTCCCTGACCAGCACCACCGAGACCGGAGTGGTCCAGTGTAGTTTGTCTAAGTTTTGCCTAGTTGAGTGACCGGCAAGCCTAGCGCTGCACGGGGTCACTACAGCTAGACCAACGAGCGTGTGTCCGGAGTAGGCGGCGTTACTCGTGTCCGTAGTAGACACAGTGACCGGAGTAGTCACATTTTACTAACCCTTTCGGGCGTTTCCCAGAGTAGGATTGCCTACCCTAACTAACCATCTCCCCCCTCCTTTCTCTTCTTCTCCACTTTTTACTTCTCAAATCCCCACTCCAGGCCCACCTGGAGAATCCTAGGGCGTCCTCCTAGTCCTTTTCGAGGGCGACCTACGGTCGCTCTACCCTGCTACTTTCGTAGCTGTCTAGCCCAGCTAGACTGGTCTCCCGAAGAAGCCTCGCTTCTAAAACCCCCACCTGGTGCGTGGACCTTCCAGTCCATTCTACTACAGTTATAGTGTAAAATACCCAAAACTGCACATTATGTATTGTGGCACGCAATTCCCGCCTACTTTAAGCCCTTTAGAGTACGACCTGAGAAAAAAACTGTCAAAAATCCACAAAATAAGAGCCAATAAAAATGGAGCAGCACCATGATCGTCGGCAGCAAAGCTTAAATCTCATTGGCTGCTGAATTTTCAAAAATTAGCGAAGTCTAACTTTTTCTGACCAATGCGCACCGAGTGCACGCCAGCACTGTGCTGCGATTGGCTCTTAAACAATTTTTAATACTTTATGCTCGTTGGCTGTAGGCCTAGCGATTTTGACCAATGGGCTGGTGCCAAGCTGGCATGGCACTGCGCATATTGGCCCCGATTCTAAGGTATGCCTGACCTTTCTTTTCAGTGCAGCTGGCTTCAGTACCTAATTTCCCAATGCATCGCCATAGCGCCACCGTCCGTTATGCTGAACTACATATTGCCCCACCCACTACCAACCCCACGCACAACTCCACGCCCGCCACCTCGCCTACCACCACGAAGATGGGCCCTTATGAGCGCGAGTTTTATGACATGGTCAGAACTGTTTTTCTCACCTGCAGCTTCGGATAGGGCGCATGTCTGATGCGCTAGTTGCTTATAAAAATACTGCAGAAATATTGGGCCTTGAGTATATCTCGCTGCTGGAAATGCATTCATATGTGTTCGGAGAGGAGATGTGGGCCGACGTTGCATTTCGGGCTGCGATACAGCTAATGGAGGAGATAGTCTACGAGGTGAGCACGGTGAGCGGTTGAAAGTTGTGTTGAATACTGGATAGTCTCGACTGAAAATTGCCACTCTTTGTGCAGCTTAGAGCGGTCCCACCGGTTGACCCAAATACCTATTTTTGAAAAATAGGTCAAGGCCAACTCCCACCGGTACAGAAAATAGGTCAAAATAGGCGTGGTTACACAAATCCAGACACCAAATTTCTGAAATTTGGTGTCTGGATTAGTGCAAAGATACCCCAAGGGTCCGTTGACATGGCGCTTTCTCATTCGCTATATACTTGGTAGCCATCATTCCCCGGATACCTTTTTCCCGGGAAACCGGAACTGCCTGACATCCAAGACGCATAGAAGCCACTGTTTCGATATCAGGATGCCGCTCTTTCTGGAGAGAGGTTTACAAACAAGAATAGTCTCCATCTTCATCAACGGCTGGGTACTGCGCATTGCCTCACCCAGCTTTACTTCGATTTCACGTGCTCCGTCAAACAGTTGAGACATTTTCATATCAATGGACAACAGGAACCAGCGCTATCGCTCTGCTGCGTTCGTGAGCAGCGCGGTGCCAACAACCCGCCCAATATCACAGCTTTCAGCCGCCAATCACGATTCTGTACCATCAATACCGAGTGATATGACAAGATTTAATCTCGAAGAGTGTTCACGTGAGCTTCCCTCGATTCGGAGCATCGATATTTTATCTCCAAAATCTCCAACGCTCCTCTTCCTCCCCAACATCTAGTAGCCATGGCATAGTTACGAAGACAACAGAAGAAGCTAAAAGCACCAGCACGCAACAGAAAGATAATTTTGCAACTACTGGGAAAGGTTCACGTGGGTTTGGATTTACTAGTAAGGAAGATATAGCTGTGGTTAGGGCCTGGTTGAACATATCGGAGGACCCTGTGGTGGGTTCGGACCAGAAAGCATCTCAGTTTTATGAGCGCGTTGCTGAAATTTATAACGATCGCTTGAAACCAAGCCATTGTAGCACCCGCAACGCGCTCTCACTACGGCGTCGATTCGATTGTATCAAAGCGAATTGCGTTCGCTTCTCCGCATGCTACAGCGCGGTAAAGCGGTTGAAGCCTACAGGAGTCTCATACTCAGATATTATCCGACTGGCGACTGCCAGCTTCAACAAGGTCAAGGTGGCGCACCCTTCGGACAATACAGGGAGAACATTCAGGTTCCTCGAGGCTTGGGAAGTCGTCAACGGACACCCGAAATTCCAGGTCCAAGTTGAGCAGATTAAAGAACGTGGGCGAGGAGACGGAAGGACAAAACGAGTTTGCGTCCTGTACGAACTCTAGTAAAACATTCGAGAGGCCAATGGACGAAAGAGGGCCAAGGCGGAGCAGAAGAAGGCCGCCGGGGACAACAAAAAGATAAATTAATGAATGAAGCTGTGGAGCTTCAACGCAAACGAATGACACACTGGAGCGATACACAGAAATCATGTTGTTCAAGGAAAGCGCTTCTGTTTCTAAAGATGAGGATCAGACGAAGGAGTACTTCGACCTCATGCGCAAAGAAGCAATTCTTAAGGCGAGAAAGAGGACGGCTCTCTCTTCGATGAATGAGAATTGTGAGGAACAGTAATTTGCTCCGATAATATGATGCTCTGAACTGCTTAATAAACTACGAATTCTCTTCTTCGTGTACTGTCCCTTCCCTCGAGTTGGATTGTGATGGCGAGGCTGTTTTCTTTAACAGGTGGTTCGTTCCAAAATGTTGCTTCTTGACACTGTGCGGATGATGTTTGGCGTGCGAGAAACTCTCGCCAATTGTCTCACTCATCGCCGAACCTGGACCATACATGATCTATGATCAATCCTCGGAGGGTGTTGTACTCAGTCGGATGTTGAAAACTGAGTGCACGGCCGTCAAAGCGGCAATTGTGCCGGGTGCAACTTCTGCACTCGTACTGTTTGCAGCTTCCCACATTGGTGCTGCTGATTCTGATCCAATTTGCATCTCGCCACCATCCTCGCCATCGCTTTCCTCCTCTTCCAGGTCTTCCCTGGACATGTTATGAAGAATGACCACACAGGTCACAATCTCCGACATGAAACTCTTCTCGAAGAAGTTTCCTGGCGGGCAATGATGTGCCATTTGGCTTGAAGGACGCCGAATGCACGCTCGGCGTCCTTCCGTCTCGCCTCCTGCCATTTGGCAAAAAGCCGCTCCTTCCCAGTGACGGGTTGAGAAACCGTCTGCAGGAATACCATCCACCGCGGATAGATTCCGTCCGCTAGCCAATAAGGCTTGTTGCGCTCTACACCACCTACTGTATAGGTGAGTGGGGAGGGTACACACCCTGAACAATCTTGTTCACCAGCGGCGATGCCTCCACAACGTTGATATCGTTGTGGCTACCTGGCATGCCAACAAAGAGATGCCATATCCATAACGTGCTGTCCGCAATTGCCTCGATGGTTATTGTAGGCACTCCCTCTTTTCCCGTGAACTGCCCATGCAAAGCAGTGGGACAGTTCTTCCAAACCCATTTTGTGCAGTCGATGCACCGAGGCATCCAGGAAAGCCCTCCCTGTTGGAGCGCCCCAACAAGCGCTGTATGTCCTGCTGGTTTGGAACCCGGAGATACTCCGCACCAAAACATTCAATCACCCCTCGCACAAATCGCACTAGCGCCAGCGCAGCTGTGGACTCACCAATCCTTATGACTCATCCACTGCATCCGCTGCGTAGCCATAAGCCAAGATTCGAATGGCTGCCGTAGCTTTTTGTAACGCGCTGAGACCCAACGCCCAGTACAGTCGGCCCTTTGAACAAAAAAAGGGTCGTGATCCTCCATAACGTCGAAATGCTCAGAAACCGAGCGCGGGACAATCGGAACCTTCTCCTGAATTGCGCGTCGGTGTACAGTGGCGTCTCCCCGAAGTAGTCCCGTAACAGATTTTCGTGCCCCGCTCTATGATTGCGTTCGATGTTCGGCTGCCGGCCCGGGCGCGATCCGCCGCGCTGAGCAGGCTCGTCCTCATCGCTATCTTCTACCATGTAGTTAAGCAAATCGAGTATCCCATCATCTGTCGCAATCTCCACAAAAAAATCTTGCTCCATTCGTCAGTTGTTTTGCACTCGCACTACAAAAGCAAGTAAGATAAAGCGTGTGAAGGGTGAGGGTTTCTAAAGAATATTGAAGCGGCTGATGGGGTTCGTGTTTTGCAGGAGATCTAAAAGAGAGAGGGAGTAAAAGTGACGCGTGGGAAACCACCAAAGCTAGAAGCACAAAACGAAGGGAGGGCTTCAAGTACGTGGTAGTTGTAGTTGAAACAAAAGGTACGGTGGCGAGCGGGATGTGACGAGAGGATAAAGGGGAAGCTGGGGTGGCATTGATGGGTGCAGGGAGAAAGAAACACGAGAAGCAGCAAACAGAACCGAGAAACAGGCACTTGCACCTATGTGAGTGACTTCGGGGGTAGATGTGCACTGTTGGAGCACAGCAGGGATAACGGCTACCAATGGTACCTAGAGTACGCAGGCATGTCGGTTGAGACATTTGTGTAAGATGTTGAGAACTGCCGGTGGGAGAGACACTTGTTCATTTTGCACAAATTGAAAATCGCACCTATTTTGTTTTCTACGGCCAATAGGAGCGCTTCACTTGGAACCTTGTTGCACGCAAAATAGGTATTTGCGTGCAACCGGTGGGAACGCTCTTACTTCAGATAAAGAGGAGTTTTGACACTGAAACGTTTCTTAGGACGGAGGGAGACCAACTATGAAATTTTTTTTTTGAGAGGTGAAATGGGGGTTAATTTACTGTAGTAGATATGTGGGTTGGTACCCAGTAAATTTGTACCGGAGCGTAGATACCGTATATTGGCCAAGCCAATTGCGAAACCATACAATGCATCGAAAACTGCAGATGGCACTCCAATCTACCAGAAGATGGAAGGGAGGCCATGAAATATGGGAATCGAGTTGATGGCATTGAGTTCCGAAGTGCAACGGCCGGTGCTGGGAGTCAGTGGCATGTGAAGGTCAGACTAGAGATCACGGCAGTAGGAACGGATACTAGAATGCGAAAAACATCTGGGCTGAAATTGAGCAGCCCTGCAGCGTCTTCGAAGGCGCCGAAAAAACGAGGGGCAGGCTATTTCAACTACACCATGGTGTCAGGAAACACGGAATATGATTCAGTTTTGAAAGGGTGATACATTCAGACGGAAATATCAGCTGAATGAGGTGGAGGACGTTCGGAATGAGCACCTATCGAAGTTTTTCCCGAGTCTAGTTGGTATACATGTTCAGTGACGAGGCGATGACGGTGGGGAATGCACGCAGACATGTTGGCACGGCTGCTTGCCAACTGGGTGTTGTGGACGGATTTGTTGATAGTTTGATAGCATTTCTATAGCACTTCGAGCGGCGTGGATACAACCGACCACATCTTCCAGGCATTAAAATAAATCAAAACTTGGCATCTTTAAAAAAGAGTGGAGCGTAGTGTTTTCTACGACGCCGCCGCACTGCACAGGCTAATGGGATTTTCACCCTATGTTCTACTCGCAGTACACTACCCCAAATGTTCCCACTTGGAGAGAACGGGGGCACGGACTATTATGACGTAACGGTCATCCATCCCTTGACCCCGCCCGCCTCCCATCCCTGAAGCGATGTCCTCTCAAGCCCCTTTACCATGCTCGCCTTGGTAAGGACACTCGCTTTGCCGAGTTAATACATTCCAAGGGTCATGGGCATCGCTTCATTGCCCTTCCACTCTCCACGTTGGGGTGCTGGCACCCCACCGCTCGGGACTTCGCCAACCGGGTTGGGACTGGAATTGGCGCGCGGGGAGCCGTTCCGGTTCCTGATGCGCAGCAAACATTGTTCGCTCGTCACGCGGCAAGACTCCTCCAGAATAACGCCAGCTGTTTGTTGGAATGAGTTTTGAGCGACATTTAAAGCCCCAATTTTTGGAATTGTGTGTATTCCAGAGAACCTCCGTCCTCAGGGTATGTACAGAAAGTGGTTACCCTACTTAGTTCTGCACCCCCTCATACTCAAAATCCAGGAACTCTTGGGCTCTGGTTCTGGGGAAGACGAGACCATGGGCCAACTCTTACTCCAACTATGGTATCATGATGACGGGTACATTATCGCGCGTCACGAACAACTTCTCCGAGCCGTTGATATCCTTTCTTCGCTGGACGCCACTAGCAGAGGTCTGCACCTCTCTTTGCCAAAATGCAATTTCTGGTGGCCGACGGCCCCTCCAGAGTCCGTGAAGCGCCTCTACCCGAATGTCCTCAAACAAGAGTATAGTGAGGGCACTCGTCCTCAACGCCCAATTGACACAGAGACCTTCACCAAGAGAACTTTCTCCACGCACGTGAAGTCCCTCGAACCGTTCCTTGAGGCCATCATTGACCTCGAGGATACGCAAATAGCGTTCCAGCTGCTCCGAAATTGCTTCGGAGTCTGCAAACTCGGCTATCTACTGCGCGTAGTCCCGACGTCGTCCACCGCCGAGGGCGCTGCCATGTTTGACGATATGATGGAGCGCTGCGTCCGCACACTAGCAGGGGGGGTTTTGGATTCAGAGGTCTTCCGTGAACTTCAACTCCCAGTGAAACCACTGGATGCGAAGCTCCCCTTGGGGTCGGATTCACTTCAGCCAAAAACATCGCCGCGGCCGCCTTCCTCGCCTCCAGCGCGGCCGCCAACAGGTTGTGCAAAGTTGTTCTGCCCGCTCCTATCAGGAGCCTCGCCACCTACAACGACGCTTTGGACGCCACCGGAATTGGTCTCTTTCCTGTCTGCAGTCAAGGATTCTACCTTTTAGTGCCTTTTGCTCAAGCAATACACCATCGCAAAAGAAACTAACAGACGCAATCCATGCAGCTGTGCAGGAAAGCATCTCCCCCGGTGATCAAAGAAGGCAGGCATTCCGCGCCTCCATGGCCCTCCCGGGCGCCAAGGAATGGGTGTATTGCGCTCCGTGCCCCGGCCTCAAGACGAGTATTGACCCCCGCGAATTCGCGGTGTGGTTCCAATACTTCTGCCAAGTCCGCTGTTCCCTTCGGACGTGCCGTGCCCAAGACGTAACTGCCCCGAAACCCTCGACTCCTTCGGGGATCACCTCCTTCACTGCAGACATGGTGCGCACAGGACTCGACGGCATGACAATCAAGTGACCCTCTTTGCGCAAGACTTGCAGAAAGCGGCACGTCACCCCGCCGTCGAACCGCGGGACGGCGTTCATCGCACGAGGCCAGACATCCGGGCGATGGGAAGCAGTGGAGGTACGGACTTCTTTGACGTGACGTTTGTCAACCCGCTGGCGCCTTCCCACAGGAGGGCCCAAACGTTTAATCCGCTCACCTCTCTCAATGCGGCCGCCTCCGCGAAGCATAGGAGATATGATTCTTTTATTGCAACCTCCGTGAGAAGTAGGCTCGTGCCTATTCCTATATCTACTCTCGGAGGGTGGCACCCGGACGCATAGGGTGTTTAACCGACGTCGCGCGGAACGTGGCCGTTAGGGCGATGGAGGCATATAAGGTCCGTGCGGTACTCACTCAGAGACACGCTGCCGCGGCCGTAATGTCCAACGCAGCCTGTCTGCTGGGGGGCCTTGAGCCAGCTTTTTAGAGTAATTTAAGAGGTATCACTCGGCACCCTGTAGGATATTCCGGGCCACAACCGACCATATTTTTCAAATATTAAATCACCCCACATTTACCCCTACTTACAGCAGTCCTCGCCTGCGATTGCTGTTATCAGGAAAATTAGGTATACCAACCCATTCAAGTAAACCCAAACAACACCCAAACGTTCCCTGCTCTTATCAGGAAAATTAAGTACACCACCCCATTTGAACCAAACGTTCCTCCCTCTTTGAAAAATATTCTCTCAAAAAATAGATCGAAGCCGACAAAAAATTTTAAGCAAGAGACTATCCACCAGTTTCCCTTGATCTAAACTTGTACAGGGTATTTTCTGTGATGAACTGCCTATCACATACAACACTTCACCCTCACTTCCAGCGGCTTGGATAAACCGATCACATCTCCTATGCGTTAAAATAACTTAAAAATCCCTCCTTGTCCCCCGTCGTATTTAAAAGTTGAATCCCCCATGTAAACGTTGTCGGAATTTTCGTAATTCAACGAAGACTTCGATAATAAATTTTCTTATATCTTGTGATAACAACTGAGACCTTGACTTCTCCTGACATTTGCAACAGTATAAATGACTAAATCTTCCTGCAGACAGAATACGTCTGTCATCATCTTCGCTAAATAACGTCTCCCTCCAAGCAACCCAAGCACATCCCATTACTTTAGTGATTAAAAGTTTTTGTTCTAACGCCTACTTCCAAACCTCTCAAACACACTCCATTACTTTACTGCTCAAATTAGTTGTTCCAATTCCTCTCGTGTGACTTCACAAAAAATCCTTCACATCTTTGAATAAGATGCGTTCTTTCGAAAACGATGATCAAAAATTGATTTATGATATCAAACAGGAGGATATTGAGCAAGATCACAGCGCTTCTGCCTATTCCGCTCACAAAAGAAGTATTCATCATGGGAATCATGCCTCAAACAGATTGAATATGTCCCCTTCCGCAGGAGTGAGTCGTTAAAGAACCAGTATTGCAAATCGGAAACTTTTTTCTGCGAAAACAACTATTCACCATTAAGTTCATTGGAAGAAGAAAGAATTGCTGATGACACAACTGGCTCTTTTCCGGTTGATGGTCAGGAAAACTGTCATACTGCTGCCGAGAGAAAGATAGAGGAGTCGCCAAAGCTAGTTCACGTAAACAGCGTATTCGATACCGTTTATCTCAATACTGAATCGCCATCTTTTATAGAAGGATTTCCACTGATCGATGGGGTTTGGAAATTGAAACATGTAATCGGTGCAGGTTCCACTGGTGTAGTCTTCTGCGCATCGAATGCTGAAACAGGGAAAGAAGCAGCTGTCAAGATAGTACAGGAATGTGACTTCTCTCAGATAGCTTTATTCAGGAACGAAATGCGGGTTTACAAACATTTACTCACCCGCCAGGCAATCTCGAAAGTTCCGGCTATCAAATATCATGGAAGTATCAAGGTTCAAGGCAACAATTTTCAGGTCGCGGTGATGGATTTACTCGGAGCGTCTTTGAACAATATCTATAAACTTGGGTGCAGATATCCTCCAAAACAAGTGTCTGAGGTAGGCGTCAAATTGTTGAAACTTGCCGAGGATCTACACATTGGAGGGGTCATCCACAGAGATTTGTATTTTCGTAACGTGGCAACATCTCTTGAAAAGAGCGATGATTTATTTCTTTTCGACTTCGGAATGTCTATAACATATGCTGATGACAAAAGTGTAACGAATGCAATCTCAAGATCGAATACACCAGGTTTTTTCTTTGGGGACCATGAAAGGTTCACTGTTGATAACAACGCAGAAACTACCTCTAGATTGCTTGATATCAAATCTATTTTTGAAGATGTGCTACAGATGCTGTGTACCCCTTGCGATACCTTCGATAGCCGTTTATCAGAGGACTCATATAAGCTTGAATGGGGTATTTTTTCCAGGTAAAAATTTACTGGAGGCAGCAAAGAATACCGGGAAGATAAAGGGGGTATTTGTCCTTGAAGAATTATTAAATCATCTAAAACAAGCAAACTTAAACCCCGAAGAAATTCCGAGATATGAGACAATCAGGAACATGCTGGCTCGCTTCGGTGACTTCTAGTGTTTCTTTGTGGTGGAGCAATGTGAATTCATTGGTCATCGACCATAATGAAGTTGGTAAGAACGTTACATGGAGCACTTTGAACTTGTCTAAACAGGATCTTTACCTCTCCGTACTGGAGAGGTAGAGGTGGGAGGCAACAGTTATGAATGATTGCTATTTCTTTGGGATCGAATTCCTTATTAAGATAGTCCGACCAGTCCGGCGACTCAGCCCACGTATCTCTCAAAATAAACAAACCCCATTTACATAGACTTTTCTGCATGACCGTGTCAGCATGTCATTTTTGAGTCGATTGTGGTTGTCTGGAAAACTTTAGGATTGATCGAATGTATGTGTCAATAGTGAAACACCTAAACATTTCCCATTTTCAAAGAATGTTGGAAAATATGGTTAGAAGCCTTGTCGAGTCACAACCTCCAGTAGTTGCACTATATGTAGAAGTTGATCAGAGGGGGAAGAACTTATGGAAGTGTAATATTTGGAAAGTAATAGCACTTCCTGAAGCGAGGCCAGATTTTCGCGCAGGACCTAAGGCGAATAGGTGTAAACCTACAAAATAAGAGTTTAGCAGAGTGCCAACGTCATCCTAGAGAACTCCTATGGGTTTTAAACGCCTCAATCACAAAGGCTCTCAGTTCTCAGCCTTTCGAACTATTTCCTCTAGAAAACGGCCTAGATTCTAGCCGTCAAGTAGGTAGCACTGAGCATTGATGCCGCTGCAACTTTCTTTTGAGTGTTTAACCTTTGCATATATCCCCATAGTTCTTACTGTAACATTCCGTGAGAAGCCGCTTAGAATGAACGGGAAAGGGCAAAACGTAAGGTACTATAAAGAGTTGGCATCGGTACGGTATTGAAAGGTATCAGTACCCACGAGTCTGCCGGCGGTTCTTTACTAATAAGATATGAGAGACACTTAAATGTAAACTACAGTCTAAGCATCTTCAGATATTCGGTCAACGAGTAACAAAATACTACACAAGAAAGTTCAACCCGATTCAATAAAAATCAACACGGCCAATTCGCAACATATGACTACGAGAGTCGAATTGTACCAGGTCCATATTCCTCCTATTTTTTCTACTGGTACCATCCCGTAGACTGAAGTGTATTGCAATCTAGAGCTACTTCAAGTGATAAGTGATTGGAATAAAACGTCGGAGGAAGAGAATCTCAGAACCAACAACCCCTAGGAGGAGGCATTGCAAGCGAAAAAAGTGCTATCGTGGTATAGATCAGAAAACAGAAGGAGGTGGATAAAGACGGCAGTTCGGAGGGCTACAAGCAAGTATAGAAAGGGCAGGGTCTACAAGCTTTGCTCTGTGACCAGCTTAAGATAACATATTATTTTGTCTGAATCTGACTCTCAACTTCCACTACTAGTTGGGACCCAAAGCCCACCAAAATGGAGAACCAATGCCCCTCCCAACTCATTTCCAAAAATCGCCACCCTCGTCCCCTAAACGCCATTCCCCTACTCCCTTTCGGCCCCTACTGACTGTTATGACTATCTACAGCAACAAACGAAGAAGGTGATCGAATTCGTTCGTCGCTTGTTCGTCGAGGATGAGGCGGAAGAGTTAGGTGAGGGGCAGGAGTGAGAAGTCAAGGAGGGAGCTGAGGAGATTTTCGAGGAATGGGCAGCCTCGGAATAGGTCTACGGGAATGAGAATGAAGGGGATTATGAAGAGGAGTACGAAGATAAGGACGAGGAGGATGAGGGGAGGGAGACATGAAAGTGTTCGAATAGTAGGGAGGGGTGGAGAGTATGGACCAGGTATACCCGACGCCGGAGCAGGATGGGGCATCTTTAGTGGTTTACATTTATTCCAGAAGAAAATAGAGAATTTTAAGCCGTTCGCGGGTATTTTGGGGACTGCTTGGGTTGAATGGATATTTTGGGGGAATGTTTTGGATCTGACCTAGAGGACTAATATATTAAGGTAGAAATATAGATATTCATCCTGATAGTATCTGCTGTTAGTCTTTCTCATGCACACCATTCCATTTTATGCATTTTATGGTTCTTATTATGTTTGTTTGAGAGTTTAGTTCTATCCAAAAAGTCTATATAAGACGTGTAAACTGCTTCTTTTGTGGAGGTCAAGCAATTTGGCAGACTACTTGAAGTCAAGTCCCCAGTAGCAAAAAGCTGAGAGTCAACTTCAGTCCCGAGAAACATTTTCCTACGCTAGGCACAGAACATCAGGACTCTGCCTTTTATACTTGCTTGTAGCCCTCTCAACTCTTGTCCTTACCCAACCCTTGTTCTTCGTTTAACTATACCACGGTAGCACTCTTTTCGCTTAGGACACCTCATTATTGGGTAATAGGTTCTGAGTATCTCTTCTCCCGACGTTTACCCCTATCAGTATCCCAAGCTAGACATAAGCAAAGTTTTAGGTGATAGAGAGGACTAAATATCCATTCCATCCGGAAAGGAGAGGAGTAGACACTCGAAATTACCCTAATATCGATCCAGAGAACGGTATGGGCCGTAAGCCGCGTAAGAGGAGTTTATATATTGGAACTCTTATGGGCTGTACATTGTTGCACAGAAGAGTGCAGAGGGTATTCATAAATTAACTATGGATGCGGGCGGCAGGTGGAAACCTGACGGGCCTCCATCATTTGGAGACTAGACGCAAAAAGGCTAAACGAAGTCGCGGAGCTCCTGTTGAGGGAGAAAAGGCGACGGGACGCAGCGAATTAAGCAAGGCGGCGGAAAAAAATTCATGCCATCGTCGCCCAAAAGGTGAGATCGCGCTTAGCGACACAAAATAGAACGTCGATGGACTGGTAGATTGAATTATAGAGCAGAAACCAAGGAATCCTCTAGAACAAATAGTAGCACCGAATTGGGAAGATTCATAGATGTCCGGCCTGGCAGGAACACCGACTAGTAGGAAGCCTTTGCGGATTCAGCCGAATACCCGCCGGTAGTATTGCGATCAGAGGTGGCGAGCTTCTTGGACAGGCTAGCATCTTGTAGATCATTACGGCCAGCTACGCCTTGACTAATAAGAAACAGTAGCCGGGAGATTAGCTAGGCTTGAGGCGGGGATTGAACTGCATTGAGATAAGGGGCTGGGCGTGCCGCAGGTGATGGGATCGGTTCAGGCGGAGATTTGTCACGAGTAGGAGCATCAACGCGACAAAATATAACAAAAAAGGTCCAGAACTGGGGGTTGCTCTGGAAAGAAAGGTGAGAGCGTCTATATTAGTGAGTTTGAAAGCTGTTGAGATGAAGCTTATAGCAGCTACAGGGAAGGGGAGATATACCCCCTCAAGAAGGCATACACAGGCGAGCACGAAGTCGAGCGCAGCATGGGAGAGATAAACAAGCTGTGTACTCCACATGGAATCCGGGCAAGGCTCAGGCATGTGGAAAAAAGTGGAATGAGACAGCCAATAAGAATCAAGAGACAAGATCGTATGCCGAAGTGTCTGGGTCTGATGCGAGAGGGAGAGGGAATGTTGGAAAAAGAGGGGAAAGAAGAAGAGTAAGGTGCGTCTGAGCGCGTCACCAGAAAAGCCAGCCACAGCGAAACAGCAGTGGGAAGCGCATTAGGACTGGTTTTGTTGAAGAAAGAAGAAAATATGACACTAGAGAGACCCAGAGCTCTGGAAGTAGATCCCGGTTCAAATCTTATGCTAATACAAAGAGTGCCAACATCATGAATCGATCAATAACTGTAGTTGGTAAAATATGGTCCACTGACTGTTATAATTAGAGGATATTCCTTGTCACAAGCGACCACTTTTTTCAAATATTAAATCACCGCACGCGTTTCCTACTATTTGAATTTCATCTGGGGCTTGTTGTGGATTTTTATCGATAACTGCATCAATTAAGTTACTGAAAACGTTTGGAAAGCCTAATGAGCGCAATTTTCGTGCAGTTTTTCCTGAGGAAACGTCCTTGTCAACTTTTGTCGCACTTTTGATATTGATTTACTGCTGATCTGGAGTGAAATATGCTGATGTCGTGAATTTTTGAGTTGATCAAGTGCTTTTTCCCATGAATTTTATGTTCCCTGCGTCATATAAATCTATTCTGTCCTTCTGTTTGTCCGTAATGGAATATCATTGGTATTCAATGGATCACAAATATGAAAAATGAAACTTCTCAGCGTATCGGCTTGGAACAGAAATATTTTTGTGAGCGATTGAGATCCTCTTTGTTCTTAGCAAGATATGCTTTCAAGTCATCTACAATAAACATGATGACCAGTCGCGGAACTTGGTCGGTGCATGTGACATGACAGGTGTTTGGAGTGAAAAGGTAAATTATATAGAGGGCATAAACTCTTAATAAAATATTGTAGCACCGTTATGAGATGTTGGGCACCTGTTTTGTTGCTGTGGGATCTGGGTAATCTGTAACTACCACGTGCATATTTTCGTCGAATCCTTCCAAACAACTGTGTCCAGGACAACTTCAACCACGATAGGATTAAAAACTGATCTTACGCCATTTTATTCGTTCAACTACTTCTTTCCATCTCTAATCTGGCTCCGAATGACCATATCACTTCAAGATAGAGAAATTCGATAATCTTCGTCGTTCTAGTTCGCAGTGACCCTCCGGTACCAAGAAACAGTCCCTGAAACGCGATCCGGTAAACTTTTATTCTTATATTTGGAAGGCGGTGTTTCCAAGCGCCGACTTGATGCCAGGGCGGAAATTACCTTCATAAGTAATCATGTTTTCCCCACAAATATCCGTGGACGAAACAAGATTTATTACCACTTCCTGTGACAAATTTATCTCACCTGAAGCCGTCTCAGCTGATTGCTCTGCCGGGACCACCTAATTCAACGAATGAACTCCTTCTACTCCCATATGACCCAAGCACCTTTCTGTTCATCCACGGACTCCTCAGCTTCCTCTCCTTCCCCGTCAGACTCTTCTTCGGCCTCCCTTTGTTGTTCCATCCCATACAACAGTTCTGGGGTCACCCACTGCTCGACAATTCCCACACCTCCGTTGGGATCCATCATTCACCGACTCACCCCTTCTCACCCCATTTCCAAAGCCCTTCACCCTAGTCCCATCACTGTCTCTCATTTATTCCCTTCTGGCCAGCTAGCATCGAGGAATACCGCCGTTCCCAAACCAGAAAACGCTTGACAGATCTGCTCGCTCGTCACCTGGTGGAGATCGAAGGACAGAAATCGGTAGGGGGGACTCTGGGGATGAGAATGGAGAGGCAGAGAAGTTTTTCGAGGAGTGGGTGGCAATCGAGCTCGTGTACGAGATGGAAACAAGGGAGGAAGAATCCGACTCCAAATAGGAAGCCGGGGAGGAGGGAGAGGAAGACGAGGAGTCCACGGACGAAGAAGAGGGCCTCGAACCGGGTCATACAGGAGGGGAAGGAATGAACTGGTTGGAACAGATGGTCCCAACCATGGGCCCGGCTGGGGACTCAGGTGAGCTGTATTCTTCGCAGAAAGTGGCGGACGACTGTAGTCCATCCGCGTGTATATGTGGGGAGTACATGGGAGATCATGATGTCTTAAAGGAAGTGATAGGTTCTGATGTAGAGGATGAGGATTTTGAGGAGTACAATCATTTAGTTTCTTTCAAGTATTTTTTGCCGAACTCTTTGCATCCACACGAAGTCTTTTCCTACTTTTTCCGGTGCTCTTAGTAGTTATATCGAGATTTTATTTTGGAAACAAACGTCTATATAAGCTAAGTAAATTGCTCCCTTCATGAAAGAAAAAGCAAGTTCGCAGACAACTTCAGGTTCGGTCCCAAATAGCTAGAGAGTTTGAGTATCAACATCAGACCCCAGGACTTTTTCATTACGCTAGTCGCAGATCATAGGTGCTAATTTCTGCCCCTCTATATTTGGCTACCAGAGTAGCCACTCGGCTTTCACGCCCACTCCTCCCCACTGCCCGTTGACGTCTAATGTAGCACTTTAGTCTCTCACAGCTGCTCTCTTCTCGCGAAATTAGTGGTTCCGTTTCGTTTGACGCCATTTTTACCCTATCAACTGGAAGACCAATTTAATGAATGTCAAAAAAGCTACATGACGCCTCACATGTATAGTGTCCTGGACTCACGTGGTATGGCAATGAGATAAATCACTTTATGTAGAACTGGGACTGCTATAATATCTTGATAGCGTCAACGGAATACTCCTGGTACTAAGATATCCACTGGCCTCTCTGCAATTGGAGAACTGCTCGTGAGTCATAACCACGGATACCCATATCCTTCGTCCTTCTGCAGTATTTGTCATATTTTGTGGGTCCTTCGTAGTTTGTGGGAATTTCATGGATTATTTGTCGTGCTTTTGCCGGATTTCTGATAGATATGTAGGTTGGGGTTTTAGTCATGCCTGATAGGTGTTTAGTTCAGCGTGTGGAATATAAATTTGTCTGTAGTACGGCCTCAATTTTGAAAGAGCGCGTTTCGCACTCCAAATAGGTCCATAGTTCCAATAATTTCCGGCTATGGCCCTGTCAATATATTTGAAGGCATACTGAAGTTGCAAATTCGTGCCAAGCTGCTGACTTGTTACAGAAGCTGTGATAAAAAGCTTTGCAGTCCGACTTTGGTTAGGTTAATGTACGACAGCTTAGAGTTTTTTCGCAAAAATCTGCAGAAAATATTTGAAATGCTAAGGACGAGACGCCACCATAACTGTGATAAAATGATACTGTACATGGGTTATTCGCTGCAAAGACCGGAAGAAAAGTTGTAAAGCCGAGCTTGTTTTCAGCTAAGCTACCTAGCTGTCTTGACAACTGAAACTTGAATTTTATCGACAGTCGGTCATTTAATTGTTTATTCTGCATTGGAAAGCATCTTTCATCTACATAAAACACGGTGTATGCTTATCATCGTGTATTGAGGTTTATGTATTCATTGTTTTAACATCGATCGCCTCAAAAGAAACTCTTTTCAATATAGTTTTGAGTTAATCACTTGACTGACTCCATTGTCCGGTACCTAACGTTACTACGCAGTTATTTTTTAAGATTAAGGCTGCCTGGAGAACCTCAAAATTTTTCTACAGAGTTATTCGCACCAATATTGTAAACATTTTGGGGAAAAAGCGCTTTTTACGTACCCCCTGCATTTTTCGCTACCTTTTCTCCATTATCTCAAAAGTACGTGTCGCTTTCAACATTTCAGAATCATGTTGCGTGAGAAAACGCTATATTGCAATTGATTATTATATATTCAGTCACGAAGTCATATTATGGACGTTCAAAAGGTGTAATGCTTGTAATGTAGTTTTTGCTTACATAGATCTTTATCGTAACCGAAATCCACCCACATCACGTAGAAATGGTTATTACTCATTTGCCAGCTTTTTTAAAACATTTGTCCCTTATTTCTATAGGGCGCCTATCAGGTAGTGTCTAATTCATGGTTGAGCAGAAGCTAATACTCTCCGCTGCCACCAATGACCCTGTCGCTACTACCTACCACGCTACGCTGTCCTCGACTTTGTCATGACATCTGACTCAGTCCTGAACGGAGCTTCTGATCTCCTTTCGACGCACTCACTGCCCAATTGTAGAAAAGTCACATAAAAACAGTCATCTAAGCGTTAAAGCCGTTTTTTGCAAAATCTCTACTGAACATTTGTTTATGTAATCCTTGGTATGTTTTTGGGGAGAACCAACCATTCCAGTACTTTCGTCGCTCCAAATCTGGCCACTACTCGCACCGACACCACTGATCCCTCTGCTGCCACTAAATGCTCTCATTAAGGCTGGGCTTTAGCCCTTAAAGCTCTTCCTGAACCTCTCTACAGGCTTTCAAATCTTTGCCGTGAAGGTATTGCCTACTTCAAAGATACAAGTCTTGCACAACAGTTTGAATGTAGTCTCCGAAGCGCAGCTATGGGCCTGTTCTGTAGTATCCGAAATAGCTTTATTCATTTCCGTTTCCCCGATACATACGGCATACAAATCACACTACCCGGTTCCTGTCTGAGATCTCGTACCTTAGTCTCTTAGTTTCTTTTTCGGCTATCTGATACACAGAACCACGCACATTCTACACAATTGCCGTTCAATGCAATGTAGAATCTCTGCAAACTCCCCGCAGATCTTATTGCACCTCAGCCCGCCACTTTTATAGCTGCGATGTTCTCGATCTTTGGGTTTTCGCCGTTATTGACCCCTAAATATCGCTTTTCCTCGACGACTTGAAGAATATTTGGACCGGAGTCCGCTTGTAGATATCAAACTTCGAGGGTGGGAGATGTAATTGGAGTCTTGAACTGTCCTTCGCAACTGCTCTTCGAGGCATCAATAGGCAATTAAAAAATTATTGTCAAACGCTCCCCTCATCCAATGTTTCCTGGATTTCACTCTTTACCTACACTGCCTGTTGTATTTCATTCCAAAGGCCTTACAGCTTTACACGATTTCACTGCATCTACTGTACTGTCGATTTAATCAAAGGGTAGCCTTACAAGCAGGGCTACTCGGCACTTTGCTCTCATTCCACTTTTCCTTACAGTTCTGAACACAGCTTTTGATTCCATTGGTACAATTGGAATAGTTCCGGGCCAGTTGCACCCTGGGATATCATGTCATTGATTTACAAATCAAAAGTTGCCTTCCTACCCATGCTACCTGGACCAATTTACTTCTTACATCTTGTCAGGGTATGTCATTCGTGCCGACTACAATTCTGAAAGCGCTACTTTCGATACCGGTAGGGCTGTTTTACGGGAAAAACTTTGAATTCGCTACTGCTAGACTGCATTTTCCTCTAGTATGTAGCTATCTTAAGTGTTGTACAATCCCTGGATTGGAGCGGCCGGCATAACGTTCCATTATCGTCATTATCAAGTCACCTGCTCCGGTCGCGTTCAGTACTTCGAGCACCTCCGTTTCCGCCATTTCATCCGCAGTACAAGCAAGAAGGAGTACAAGTGCAAGGACTGCAATATTGAGCTGCTCAGTGAGTAAGACCTTGTCTGCAATCAGAACGGGGCCCAACATCGACTCGCAGCCAGAAGTCGCAAGTATTATCTTTATTTTCCATTAAAATGTTTTACTTTTAGAATAAACAAGGAAAATAGAGCAATAAGTCCATTTTTCAGTCGACTTCGTGTGTGTGCTGGGTTTACCCTTCCGTTGTGATTGCAAACTTTCCTCCGCTGCCCCCAGATCCTTGCAGTAGGACTTAAAATTTTAATTCCTTATCTCCATCAGCACCCAGACAGAACAAACACTGCAAAGCAAGAATCGGAAGAAGGGCTACTATAACGCACCCGACGTGACTAATGTCAACCCTTGCGTCAGAGAAGGAACTTTTTGTAAGTATTCCTGGCGGATTTGAACCTGCGACCACTTCATCAGGGGCTGCTTGCACATAACCTCTATGTCACCAGGACCGATATTTGAGGATGCAGGAAGAGCCAATCAGCATATAAATCACATTTTTTTCAATAATCACCGTTATATCCCCCACCCCTCGCACAACACCCTCCAGGAACCGAACTTTAAGGTTTAGCCCCTGGCTTTCGACTCCCTGGGTGCCCCATCCCGCGACTTTATTCTGTTCCTCGAATACTTCATCTCGCGCATCGCAGAGAAGTTCAACAGAACCACAGGAATGATCCGTAGAATTATTTATCAGCGCACTAGTTGCACACTGTGATCTTCTGTTGCAATGGCGATTCTATCGCGAGCTCCACTGGACGTGCCTGACGTGAAACATCCGCTTAGTTCTTAGCCGTACAGTTAGTCTTGCAGTGTACACGATAGATACTCAATGAAGTAAAGTTTCTCCTATCCGCCGCCGTACTTACCAGGGACTGAGTTGCACCCTCTGGTCATCCATTGCTCACGCTATCCTGTCCCGAGCCCCGATGCGCATGGGCGACCAGGTACATCCGGCTCGATCTTAGCCGTATAGTTAGGACGTGTGCAGTCCCAGTAGATACGGAATGCATTAAACTTCTTTATGTTTTTGGCATTTTGAAAAACCAGCCTGCTGGAGGCTTCGCATCGTGGGTAGTTAGCCCAAGAAACACCTAGGAGACTCTCTGTTACTCTAGATGTTACATACGTGGCGATACGTGTACACGTATCGCCACGTGGAAAAATCCTCTCAGATACCAGGCCAAACACTGTTATTACCTTTGAAACCTAATCGCTATGGATCAGCCGCAAGTCACCATAGACTCCCTTACGCAAATAGTGCTTCAGTTACAGTAGAATCTCGAGCAAGTCAATAACCAGATTGCTGCACAAATATCAGAGCTTTTTATTGCAGCGCAAAAGGTGTACTCCTTAGAATTTGAACTGGTAAATCACCGAAATCAGGCCAGTTCTTCATCTAATGCACCTATAGATGGTGAGGCTTGCCCAAAGAAAAAAGCCAACTGAATTCACTGGGAAAAGATCGATTGGCAGCGAATATGTTCAGATGGAAAACTACGTAGGAACATATGATGGCAATGGGCCTCTACACATAGCACTTAGCTAATTGGCTGGCAATACCCATGAATGATGAATGGTGCACTCCAACATAGAAGAAGGGAAAAGGATAAATTCCTGGCAGACATTGAAGGGTGCTTTGATTCGGCGCTCTGAAACATTGAACAAAAAGAAGATCGCTTTAGACTAGCTCGCCCGCTGGAAACAAGTCAAAGGTGTTCCTACCTTTAACAAAAACGTCAACAAAATTATACTGGACATCCCCGATATTGGAATTAAAGACCAGATAGATCGTTACTCTCGCATTTTGAAGCCCTACATCTGGTATGCGCTGTGAACCAAAGAACGCTTCAACCTAACCTACCTAATGAGAGATGATGAGCGAGTAGTGTCGGCCTATCTGCGTTATGGCCCCGGTAACCTACCAAAATCTTCTGGAGGAAAGAATGGAAATGGAAGCTCTTTTGCTGGAGACAGCAGTCCAGCTCCGATAGAAATTGGTACCATAGAAACGATACCGCGGCTGAAAAGAAACACTCCAAATTTACAGAAGTTTGGCAAAGAAGAACGTGAAAGATGTATGCGCGAAGGTCTCTGTCTCATGTGCAGACAGAAAGGCCATATGACCGAGAACTGCCAAAAAGCCCGGAGAAACTGATTGAAGGCCCCCATTCAGTTCCGTTCTTTTAAAAACCATTGAAAACCCTTGAATTTGGAAAAATGAACTCGAGATTTATTGTTGATGCAAACAAAAATCCATTGTGTCCACTATCAGATCGAATGCAACGTTCATTGAAACGTTCCCCCTTTATTAGAGAAAAATCACAAGGGACTTCTCATTTTCAAGGGTACAATTACTGGTGGACCAGAAAAAATACTTATAGACTCTGGTGGTGAGATCAACTTTTTGAGTGAATCATTTTGCAAGAAACATCAAATAAAGACCCGAGATTCTAAAGAGCTTGCTAAAATGGCCAATTGTGCGGACCAGATACTTCAAGGATTGTTGAATGCTTTCATTGTACGTATTACCGCCTAAACTGAGCCTCTGTGCTTTGCGGTAAGCTCATTGAATCTTTATGATGCGATACTTGGGAAAGAATGGTGCCCTTCGCATGGGGCAAAAATCAATTGCCCTAATAATAAGGTGAAATTCGAACATAAGGGAAACTAATTCTTATTTATTGCTGATGATGCCTTAGTGGTATCCGTCATTACCATAGTAAGTGATCTCGATGAGAAAAAAAGTTACTTGCAGTTTTACGTAGACCTTTACATTCTAGTGAGCCAAGAGCATCATTATACCTCGGGACGTACAGAAGGTTTTGGAAACATTTGCTGAAGTGTCTCCAGAGAAGCTCTCAGGGGGTTGCCACCGAGAAGGAGACAGGTCTTTGAAATATAATTAAAGGAAGGAGCAGAACTGCAGAAGAAAGGTCTCTATAGGCTTTCTGACAAAGAGATGTCAGAATTACGAAAACAGTTGAACGAGCTACCGGAAGCTGAGTTTAAAAGATCTAGTGAGATCTCCTAAGAAGCTCTTATTCTATTCGTGAGCAAGAAGTCTGATGGTATACGGATTTGTGTGGATTATAGAGCCTTAAAACGGCTTACTATAAAAAGCAGCTATCCCTGCCACGAATTGACGACAATTTCGACCAGCTTAAAGGAAAACGTTCTTGATCAAATTCGATCCTAGATCTTGCTATCACCAAATTAGACTTCACGAAGATCCGATTCCATTTACAGCCCTCATAAAAGATACAGGCACTTTGAATTTCTTGTTCTGCAGCTTGGACTCTCCAATGCACAAGCAACTATTATGAACCTAGTGAATGATATTTTCGAGGATCAGCTCGATTCATTTGAGATCGTCTATCTGGATGATATTTTTATCTACAGTATGTCATAGAAAGATCACTTGGATCGTATTCGAATTGTACTCGAAATCCTGAGAAAAGAAATTTTGTTTGGCAAATTACCTAAATGTGTTTTTGGAGTTACAGAAGTGCAGTGCCTAGGACACATCATTTCTTAAAGTGGTATTTCTGTTGATCCAAACAAGACAAGTGCAGTCATGGAATGGCCGATTCCAAAGAATAAGCAACAAGTACAGTCCTCTCTTAGTTTGTCAATTATTACCGGAGATTCATAAAAGGCTGTTCAATTTTGCAAGACATCTGACAGAATTGAGGAAAACGTGAATTTCCAATGGAGCCACATCAAGATGATGCATTCCAAGTACTCCAGCAAACAATTTGTACCGCACGGGTATTCAGAAATTTCGACGCCACGCTGTCTATCTCCGTAACCACAGATGAATCACAGTGTGCAATTGGCGTAACGTTGGTACAGGAAGAACTAGGTTCTAAAAGGCCGGTCGCCTTGGCATCCAGGACTCTTAATGATGCGGAAAGAACTATGCGGCCAATGAAAGGGAACTTTTGGCCATTGTAGATTCCGTAAAGTGGTGGAGATCCTATCCTTTATGGTAATTCATTCACCATTCACTCGGACCACTATCCCCTAAGATACCTAGAAACCCAAGAAAACTTGTCCCGAGACAAGTGAGATGGCTGGAAAGATTAATTAATTTCGACTTCAAGATAATCCCATCTCAGGAAAATCAAATGTAGTGGCGGACGCACTATCGAGGCAACCACAAGATGTGCCGTCACCTGATCACGAAACAATTCATTACTCCAAGAATTATTACCAAGACATCCTCAGAATCCAATAAATTTCGACATATCATTCAAGAACACTGTTAGTGGGGTTTGCAGAAGATATGGTAGGGATGAGAGCCTCAGAACCCATTATCAAATCCTAAAGCTCCCTTTGAGCGTCGAGGGATGCTTCTACTTAAAAAGAAGATATGTGTACCAGAAGGAAATTTTAGAGTCAAGCTTCTGCATGACTATCATTGCACGCCAACACGGGACACCTAGGAATAAAAAACTATCAACAGAATATCACCAAAGTTTTATTGGAAAAATTAAGATCGGATGTAATCCGACGTACATTACTGCTAACGCCAGAGATCCAAAGAAACATCAGAAGACCGCAGGTCTTTTACAACCACTAAACCACCGAAAACCAAATGGACCCACATAACCATGGATTTCATCGCACCTATCTAAATCGAGAAGTGGAAACAACGGCGTGTTAACAGTCGTTGACAGACTTTCTAAGATGATGAAATAATACTAACGAAACCAAACACAGATGCTCCTGAAACAGCTCTGCTGTTAGAATCACGTATACAGAAATCATGGATTACCAGAGAATATCATGTGTGACCGAGAATCCCATCTTCATGAGCAAGTTTTGGAAAAACTTTTTTCTACTAGGAAAAAGATATCCTCCTCTGCATACCACCCACAAACTGATGGAAATCGGAGATAATGAACAGGAAAATAGAGAAAATGATCCGTGCTTTCGTTAGCTTCAACAAATCAGATTGATAATTACCTGGTAGACTTTGAGGTTGCTTACACATACTTGTGAATGTACCACAACTTTATCACCTTTTTTCCTCAGTTATGGAATTCAACCGCGAACAACACCCTTGGATGTCTTAGAGTCAGACAACCAGCGGGAGCAGGTTTCCTAAAAGATATGCAAGAAGCATTAAGGAAAGCGCAGCGTCAGATCCGAAATCCCAATGTGTCTACCGCAAAATATTTAAACAAGAAACGAAGGCCGTCTGCGTTCAAGATTGGTGATAATGTTTGGCTACCAACAAAATGCTTATCACTTGAAAATGCGGCTGGATCACGCAAACTGAACCCAAAGTATTGTGGTCCCATTTGAAAGCACAGAGATACTAACGGTTTGACGTACCGTCTGCAGTTATTTCAATCGATGATCGACAGAGGAATACATAATGTGTCCACGCTAGCCTCTCGAAACCGTTCTTTGAAGATGAATTTAACCGCCAAATTCCACCTCCAAGACCTCTCCAAATTAAAGATGGACATGAGGAATACGAAGTTGAATCAATACTAGCTCATAAACAGAACGTGGAAAAAATAAATGCCTTGTCAAAAGAAGGGGTACAGAGATCATGAGAACGCGTGCTTCCCGAAACACACCTTAAAATTCACAAGAACTTTTGAATAAGTACAAGCAGAACGTCAAGAATCAGGGCGATTCTTCTCTGTAGGGGGAGTGATGGTATAATTCATTCCAAAGGCCTTACATATTTACACGATTTCACTGCATCTACTGTACTGTAGATTCAATCAAAGGGTAGCCTTACAAGCAGGGCTACTCGGCACTTTGCTCTCATTCCACTTTTCCTTACAGTTCTGAACACAGCTTTTGATTCCATTGGTACAATTGGAATAGTTCCGGGCCAGTTGCACCCTGGGATATCATATCATTGAATTACAAATCAAAAGTTGCCTTTCTATCCCATGCTACCTGGACCAATTTACTTCTTACATCTTGTCAGGGTATATCATTCGTGCCGACTACAATTCTGAAAGCGCTACTTTCGATACCGGTAGGGCTGTTTTACGGGAAAAACTTTGAATTCACTACTGCTAGACTTTATTTGCCTTTAATATGTAGCTATCTTAAGTTTTATACAATTCCTGGTTTGGAGCGGCCGGCTTAGCCCAGCCAGCCTCAAACAAAGTTTCAACCACAGTTCTACCTAGATCTGCTCATGCGCGCTTAAAGCCCCACACGGCCTCCGTGAGCTCCTTTAAAGGCCTCCGTATCTTCTTTCAGTCATTGTAACGAGAATCTGACTGCCGGGTTCGCATAGTCCACTCTGGCGCTGGCTGCCCGAGATCTTCGCCAACATCGCCGAATACAACCTCTTTTAACCATCGTTTACTAACCAAATAAATGGGCACGAACAAATTCTTGACCCTGATTAAGAAATGCATCTAGAACCATGAGTTGCCCAAGTAGAAACTCTCTTCCTATTTTCGGCCTTCTTACGATCTCTGGGCTCTTCATACCCTCCATGCCGTACCTCTCGAATTCTCTTCGATTGCACCTACACGCCCTTGGTCCCTGCCCCTCCCGTATATTGAATTCAACCTATGCCGCTTCCACTCAGCACAAATAACTCTTTGTTTTTTGCTGTTGCGAAACTCTTCCTTCGACGAAATTGCATCCTAGAGCCGAAAAATTGGATTCGCGCATCGTGTATCTCTATATTTTTTGCATTACTCAACTTGCACTTCATAGCACACCGTATCCCAGCACGGAGTTAGGATTCATTGCCCTTTGGCGATGTCGGACAGCAGCGAATTTAAAAGACAGAGTTCATGGGCGACGCGTGATCCCGCTATGCGTGAATAATGGCGACCTTACCGTACGTGAAGTGTGATAGGAGGTGGCAGTCCTATTTGAGACGAACCAACTGACCTGAAAAATGAAACTGATTCTTCGAATATGCCATTTCGGTATGAATGTATACTTGTCACTCACACCCAGAGTAACTATGTTTGGGATTCACACACCTCTGGATGGCCTTCTGGAAGCATAACGACCTTTTGCTGTTGGGCTAGAGCTCAAAAGTAAGGGCAGTGTACTTTAGACAGACCACAAGCCAGTGGGAGGCGCACCCATTGAACTCGCCAACGAATCTTATAGGGGTATTTCTTCAGGAGAGGATATATCCAGAGCCAAACACACCAGAAGTGAGATATTTCAAGCGAAAAAAGTGCTACCGTGGTATAGTTGAGTGATCAAAAAGGGTCGTTTATAAACTACACCTCAGAGGGATACAAGTAAGTATAGAAGGGGCAAGGTATACCTCTGATGCTCTGCTACCAGCGTAGGAAAAATGGTTGTTGGTCTGTAGTTGACTTTCAACTTCCTACTACTCCTGAATTGACTTGAAGTTGTCTGCCAACTTGCTTGGCCTCTCCAAGCGGAAGCAGTCTACTCAGCTTACAGAGATTTTTGGCTACCCTTAGAGTCCGAACGAATCACATCGCACAATTTCCCCTTTTGCATTGCTTTACGTCCCAGAATAAGCTCAACCTCCCGAATTGACAAAGCTTGAATGTAGATTCAGTCAGCTTTAATTGACGGCTTTCGATGCTTTTTGGGGGCAGTTTTTCGTGTTTTCCTCGTCCTGATTCGGATGAATTGTTGTGTTTTTAAAACAAGGCGCCATTAAGAAAGCCACCTCGGCGCTTCGCTTTACCAATTTTCCTATCATAGCTATCAAACATCAAGAAGACAGGCTTCTCGGTCTCTATCTCTCAAAAACTAACCAGCCAATCCGCACCCCTCCATTTCTTTCTGTCCCTCTCTTATCTCCAGAGGCTGGTTTTGCCTACAGCTTTGATTAATTTGAAGCCACTGGGTCCTCGGACCAGACAGTCTGTGTCCATGATTTTTTAAAAAAAATTGAAGACACCCACTCTGGCCTTGAAATGTTCTTTCAGAGGTCTTTTTTTCCTTCCCAGCCTGTGTCGGTTATAACACTTCGGGTATATTGTTTGTTGTCCGGGAAAATTTAGGATATAACAATTATATCGCCTGTCGGAGAGAAACTGAAGGTAGTCTAATCAAGCGCAGAAGTTTCATCTCGTAGCGTTTCTCTCTAAAGGTTACTTCTTATTTTACGCAACGAAAATTCTGTTTCTTTACACATTGTTTTTCTTTTTCTCTTTTTGTTTACAACTATCTACATCGTTGACACTGAATCTTTTCTTCTTATCTATTTATTTGCTTTCTTTCAACCTTAAACAAATTTTCTTTAATGAAGGTCTCCACATTTTATTTTCGCTATAAAAAACTCTTTTCGAAGGAGATCTTCAGTAATTATCACTGAAAGACTAACTAACGCATTAATGCCCTTATTAGCTTCTCGATGCTATTTAGCCGCGTCAAGTGTGGTCCAAAACTTATTAAAAAACCCTTAACAAAAATTAATCGACATCTGTATCCCTTTTTTGAAGCTTAAATGCACGTAATTCCTCCTCTCTGTGCAACTCCATTACTATTTTGTCTTTGAGCATTTTGGTCCCTTTTTAAAAAAGAAATCTTTCGACTCGTGATCCGCTTCGTCTTCCAAATTCAGTTCCGATATTTTATCAGGCATATTTTTAGTTGTTGCCCTGATTACATGCAAATTCAAAGCAGCAGCATGGCCTCACATTTTTTTATTTCGTTCAAGGCCGTGAAACTTTTCGAGTACGTCGCCCTATTTAAAGTTCGAGACCGACTTCGTTGAGGAAAAAATCCGCCATCAACTACCCCATCGGCTTTCCCTGTTTTTGCCCTCAACATGATCAGCTTCCGCCAGTCCTTTACCATCACCAGTTCCTCCCGAAGCCACGCACCTCAACGGGCTGGCCCTGACGATCAACGGACCAACCGACTATGATGAATACCGTAGGGGAATAGACCGGGAACGGGTTCGGGAGTGGGGTCCACCGGCACTGCTTCGAGGAGGAAGAAGAGGCAGAGGAGGAGGTAGGGGAAGAGAAGACGGAAAATGAGGATGAAGAGGAGGACTGGGTGGATCCGTGGGAGCTACTAGTGTACAACAGTGGGGAGGCTGCTGTGGAGAGCTAAGGGGAGACTGAGGGGTTAATATTTATCTCTGACTCTTCTGACAAAGATGAAGAGGAGGATGAAGAGGGGTACGCGGATGACGAGGGGGAAGGGGACATAGAAAGTGCTGGAATGGTGAGGAGGGGGGCGGACAGTATGTAACAGGTGGTCCGGACTCTAGAACCGGATAGGGGCATCTTTAGTAGTTTCGATATCTCTCAGGAAGAAATAAAGAATTGTAAGCCGTCATCGAGAAATTTGTGGGGACTTCTTGGTTGAATGGATATCTTGGTTGAATTGTTTGGATCTGGTCTAAAGGACTAAGATTTTAAGGAAGAAATCTAGATATTTATCGTGGTAGCATCTACTGGCATTATTTCTCGTACGCACGATTACATTTGATGCATTTTATGGTTCTTAGTATGTTTGCCTGAGACTTTAGGGCTAGCCAAGAAGTTTTTATAAGCGAAGTAAACTGTTTCTTCTTGTGGATGCCAAGCACGTTGGGGGAGATATTCAAGTCAAGTCCTGAGGAGTAGGCTGAGAGTCAACTCCAGACCCAAGAATCATTTTTCTTACGCTGGTCAAAGAGCACCAGTGGTAGACCCTGCCCTTCTATAATTGCTTGTAGCTCCCAAATTTCGCCCTTACCCAACCCTTTTTGTTCGTTCAACTATACACAGTAACACTTTTGTCGCTTGCAACACCTCTTTCTTGGGGTAATTGGCTCACATTATCTCTTCTCCGATAATTTACCCCCATCAGAGCCCTTGGGTGAGGGGTCTGTCGACCCGAATCATAAGGGAGGGGAAAGAATGAATCCGATTGATCAGGTAGTATGTGCCATGGATCTAGATGGATGGTCATTAGGTGGGCTGGATTGGTTCTGTTAAAGGGAAGCTAGACAAGCGTTATTTATGGGTAAGTGTGGGGACTACATGTGTCCTTATTATATCTTGAGGAAAGTGCTTTGATTTTTTTAGCGGAGGAGGATTGTGAGGGGAACATATGATTAGTTTCTGTCAAGTATCTTTTGCCAAATTGACTGCTTCTACATGCATTCATTCCCTGTGTTTTCTTGCGCATTAAGTAGTTTTGTAGAGATTTCAGTTTGGGAAAGGAGTCGGTACAAGCTGATTTTATTTCTACCATCAGGAGATAGAATGCAGGTTGGGTGTCAATTTCGAACCAAGAAAACTTCGATCATCTCTCAACCTCTAAGAGAGCTGGCAGAACCTGTTACTTTAAAATATTTTTCTACAGCGATACACATTCTTTCACTACTGCTCCTCGCCTTGTCTGATTTGTCTACTATAGCATTTTACTAACTTGAAAAAAGCTCTCACCGCTGATAATTGGCGATTCCTTTTTTTGTTGAAACTATTTTATCGTATCAATATCCAAGAACAATACACCGCAAACTTTCCTCTAGTTTAAATGTCTGGTCGTTTTAGGACAAAGGAAGTTCTTTAACGCTGGTATCTAAGATCGGTTCTCCATTTTCGGGCAGCCCTAGGTCTCCTGTGTTGCCCTCCAAGTCCTAATAATACGGGAGCTCCACAATGCTCCGCCCTCTGTTCTCAGCCCTCTCTCATCATCTCATACGTCAACTCGAGTTAAGATCTACTGTCTGTTGTGATTTAAAATTCGGATATAGTTCAATTCGAATGGGTGACTAATTCGAATCTGTTTCCGATTGCATTCTTTTGACCATCTTCCTAACGAGTGGAGATCAATTCCGCCTCTAATTTACTGTTACGATACGAGTATAAGTAGCCAGATCTCTTCTTGGTCAAAAAGTAAAAAAGGGAGCAACCAAGTTTAGTCTAACATAGCATCGTGAGCTTTCTCGCATTCTGACGTATTTTTGTCCTTGACTTAGCATGTATTCGCTCTTCCCTCTTCGTCCATTCAACTTGTTACACTAATTTAAAAACTCTTTTTTCTCCTCCCTAAGTTTTTCAACACCAAGGTCTCTCGCAATGAAACTGCAGCCTGAGCCCAAATAGAGATCGGCACTAACTTAAGGCGTTTCATGCCTCAGCCCATTATTCACCGGCTATCCAGATAATAGGAATTATCTGACGTTTTTCTCCCACATCAAGTGACTTTCGGCAGTCCAAATAGAAAGATGATCGTTGTTTACAGTTCTTGCTTTCCGTCCTCTACTGACAAATACTAAGCACTGAATCAAGACTATTCCACCAACGCTTTCAATAACGCCTTCAGCAACGCTAAACACGGATTAATCTCAGTATGAAGAGCCCTAAATGTCTCAGATTGTTTGTTAGGCGCGTGCTCATAGGAACGGATTTTCTGTCGCCGTCATCTACAGACTTTTAGTTTACTGTACTACTCCCCTTGTCCAAAATTGCTCATAGTTTCGGTCCTTCCTCGTCCTCCGAGAGCCTTGCTTATCATTACCACGGTCCTCTCCAAATTTACTTCCATTTTATCTAGATATTTTTATACTGTATCTACCCCTCTGAATCGATCTCGAATCAAGTTCTTTTCCCCTTTTAGCTTACCTCCTCCTCAAGTTCGTTATTTTTTAGAAAAGGGCGCAAATGAACTACTACAGAATCCTTGCAGATTTATTTTACCTATTCCTAATCTATAGAACCTGCTCCGGGAGCCTATTTAAACCCCTTTATTCCAAGTTTCAAACGTCCCCGATCATTTTACTCATCATCCCTCTCACCTTTCGCACCCAAAACACCCTCCATTGCCTCCCATTCCCAAAGCCTACCAAAATGACCAATCTAGGCCCCTCCAAAGTCATTTCCAAAAATCGCCATCCCCGCCCCCTAAACTCTACTCCCCTACTCCCTTTCGGACCTACTGACCGTGATGACTACCTGCTCCGGTAAGCCAAAACGAAGTTGATCGAATTCGTGCGTCGCATTTTTATTGTTGATGAGGCGGAGGAGGTAGGTAAGGGGCGGGAGTGGACCATCGAGGAGGGAGCTGGGGAGATCTTCGAGGAGTGGGTAGCCCCTGAATTGGTCTACGAGGCTAGTAACGAGGAGGAGGATGAGGACGAGGACGAGGTGGATGAGGGAAAAGGGAGCATGCAAAGTGTTGGAGTGGTGGGGCCTGGACTGGAGAGTATGGAACAAGTGGTGCAGACGCTGGAACCGGATGGAGATATCTTCAGTAGTTTAGAAATCTCCTAGGAGGAAACAGAGGGCTATGAGCCGTTCGCAGATACTTGTGGGGACTGTTCGGGCAGCATGGATATTTTGGAGTAGTCATTTTGATCTGATTTAGAGAATGGGAAATAAGAGGACCTCATTGATTTTTAGTTTCTTAAGTATCTTTTGTTTAGAGTATATCTTCCATACAAATTGTTTTTATGCATTTCCTGGTACCTTCTGTAGTTTTGTTCGGACTTTAGGGGTAGCTAAAAGTCTATATAAGCTGAGTAAATTGCTTCCTCATGGAGAGGTCAAGCAAGTTGGTAGACAACTTCAAGCTAAGTCCCGTGTAGTAGAAAGTTGAGAGTCAGCTTCAGACCCAAGAAAAACTTTTTCCTACGCTGGTCACAGAGCATCAGGGGTAGACCCTGCCCCTTCCATACCTGCTTGTAGACCTCTCAACTCTCTTTCATATAAAATCCTTTTTGTTCGTTCAACTGTACCCCTGTAGCACTTTTGTCGCTTGCAACACCTCCTGCTTGGGGTAGTTGGGTCTGAGTA
Organism: Kappaphycus alvarezii; assembly: GCA_002205965.3. Lineage (NCBI taxonomy): Eukaryota > Rhodophyta > Florideophyceae > Gigartinales > Solieriaceae > Kappaphycus > Kappaphycus alvarezii. The sequence continues at coordinate 182,538 of NADL03000118.1, forward strand.
TCTCTTCTTCCGAAGATTTACCCCTATCAAAGTTCTCACTTCATTCATTTCTTCTAAGGTGCATTCCGATCCGACATCTTTGAAGAATTTTTCATACATAGAGAGAGGAGTACGCATCAAGGGGACTTCTTTTCAGTTCTTCTTTTTTGACTTATCCTGTACCCGCGTAATTTGGACCTTCAACAGCGATTCCTAAACATTTGTCTCAAATACTGGTACGCTGACGATTTCAATTTTGTTGTAATAATCTCTGTTTACAAAGTTTTTATCGGTGTTATTTCAAATTTGGGCGTCAATCCCAGTGTTCGAGTGAATTTATCCAAGATTTCAGTAGGTTGGCATTTACCTCGCCCCCTATCCCTGTCCTCGGTTCCGTACCTTCCCTGTACTGCGCAAATCCGCCCACGCATTACTGTTTTGTGTGTGCCTACTTGCAAGATTTCCACATGTAAATCTGGTATCCAGTCCGTCACCTCCTCCTCTTCTCTTCCCTGGGAACAACTCTCCGATCTTCGCATCCCACAACTCGTTTACCAAATTATTCGCCACTGTGTAGGAGCCTATTCTTTGCTCTACTTAGCTCGATTTACTTCAATGCATGCTAGTCTTTCTGAACCCGACATATTCGACCCGGAATGCAGAGGGTCCTAAGTTTGAATGCTGAAATTCCCTCCCATTCCCGGAAGCTCGCCCTGTTACCTCTCCGAATGGGGGCTTGAGCTCACTTCCACATCACTACTAAGAAACTTCTGCTACATCTCTCCTGCTTTATCTAGCCTCATACTGATTCAAATCGTTCTCCTCTGTATTCCTTTTCCTACGGAGAGCCCCATTCAAACACTTTCCAAGTCTTACGGCCTCTTCCTTCCCCTCCAGCTCTCTGCTCTTTTTTATTCCGCCTTTTACCCGCCACCTGATCTCAAGCTGTTAACCGCAACTGAAATGGGATACCATAATGAGCATCATCCAAGCATCGCTGATATTTACCACCCATCATCTTCTGTACCACCGTCAATTTCATAACCGCTGGACATAAATTTCATCTTCCAGCTGCTTTTAAAAATAACTGCCCTCCTTTAGAGCTACTTGGTAACACATGTTCTGGCCAAGATATGATTAATTTTTCCTTCGTGTCGGAAGCCAAAAGTTCTCTATCGCCGAGAAATACTTTCTCATTCTCATCTCTCAATGTCGAGTGACTCCCGTCCCTGACATACTTGGTAGCCACGCCACGGTTGTACTCCACTTAATGGCCCTGGTAGAGGTAAAAGAATGCCCCACGATCGCTTTTTATCTAAACTAACTACTCTTGAGATAGCTTTCCGTCCAGTTCGGGAATGCAAATTCCAGCAGAAATTCCATCTCTTTTTCTCGGTCCGCCACCACCCAGACCTCTTCATAGATGACCTCCACTTCACTTTGCACCCCAAGGGTTCTAAAAGACACTATTAGACCTTAATTCCAGTTCCCACCCCCATACAGGGTTCTAAAAGACACTATTAGACCTTAATTCCAGTTCCCACCCCCATACAATCGTCTAAGAACTCACCGCCCTCCTTTCACAAACTGAATAGAGATGATTTCGCTACTGTGGTTTATGTAACGAGCTCCACATGGATTCCCACCCTATGGTTTCGGATATCAATGGCTCAGTCGGTCCACAGATGGAGACCGTTCTGCTTCTAATACATCAATACATTGCTTCCCGAAAGGTACTAATGTGTTCCAAACATGTATACACTGAGAAAATAAAAAGGTAGAGAATCAATTTTGAGTACAAGGTATCATTTTGAAAGAAAATTAAAAATTTTATTGAAAGTCAAAAATACATGGTTAGTGTTTACCAATTTAGAATAAGGTGGCAGTAATTCATGGCTGCGAACATAAAGATTCCGATAGATACCATTTGCGATTCTGAAGACTAATCTGCTACAACTTATCAGTTCTTGAATACTGTCTCATATGAGAAAACTGAAACTGCTTTGAGACATTGAGATCAATTAATGAATGACTTCATCCATTCTGCTTTGTCTTTGAGCTATGTATGTGCATAGGAAAGAGCATTTCTAAACAATGGGTATAAAGGCATTCTCACATGTCCTCCCGCTCAGCTTCATGATTTGAAGGGAAAAAGCAAATTTAATTTATTTAAAAAGTGTAGCCATTGTCTACTTGACCACAATTGAAATGGCAGTTTGAATCTTGGTATAAAATATAGTGAAAGTTCTACTCTAGATAGGGAACATCATCCTATTCCAGCTAAGAGACTGTTACATTCAAATCGCTAATTCAGTTAACGAGGATACAACTGATGACCGATCTCTTGGCCGCTTCTTGGAGATATTGCCCATATAGATGAATGGTCTTAAATGTTTTCGTTTATGCAGCCAATATTGCCATAGTCTTGGGATGGAAATTCACTCATTGTTCCAATGAGGTTCAGGCCCAAACTTTTTGTCAATGCGGAATTGTTAAAAGTGAAAGTGAGACAGTAAGGAGATTTGGCTTTTTTTCTTCGGTGTTCATATAAAAATGGAAGCCTGAAAAATATTTAACGATTTTTGACTGAAAAGACCTTGGATACCTTGAAACGTTACCTGCCGGTGCAATATCGAACATGTTGAGCTCTGCAAAATAGTCCCACGAAGCGAGGACGACATGGTTAGTCTTGTTAGTCATTACAATCAGATCTACATACCGTACGAAAACTTTACTTCTACACACGTTCAAAACATTTATGAGTCTATGAACCGTATCTTTTATTCAATTGTTCATAGAAATGTACATTTTAACACTCTACCACGGTCTGAAACTAGTAAAATTATTGACAATTCTCACAAGCATGTCTGAGGAAAATGGTAATATTCTAATATTAAGACTATGGTTTAGCGCGATAAACGCTGAAACTGTGATTTGCAGAAATACCTAACTTTTATATCGGCTAGGTATCCACATCTTCGAACAACTGCAGAACATAAGAACTACAAGAGAGTCTATCTTAATGCTATGATTTTCCATTTAAATAATTTTTTGCATCAGTTACTTTCACTGGCAAAATAATATTGTCTTCCACATTATCGATTCAATATCAAAATAATCTACAAGTGATTCCGTAGAAAGTATCTCAATGTTAAATGCTACACTCTTGGTTGAATCTTTGCTGAGGAGACAGTTATAGACTCCGTAAATTGTTCTGTCTGGACCGACCTTCGATACATTTTTAGTTTTGGTCGTATCTTTAACATCACAGTATTGATGCCAGACTGCCAAAAAGACACAAAAATGCTATTTAATCTAAAACCTATTCACCGTGACATTTCTATAACTGTAAAGGCGAAGCAGTAACTAAAATCTGCAAGTGGCAAACGGTTTTTAGTACAAGCCACCTTACATATTTAAAATGACCTTTACGGTAAGTATTTCTGCTCGCCTCACGAACTTGCGAATGGTTAGACAACACATGTTGATAGCTCTTTATTTCATTTTCATCTCCCAGCTGGAATCATACACTCCCAAGAAACTTTAATTTCCACTTTTAATCTTAACCTCATTCTTCGTTCCAATTAATTTTCTGAAGCATTGCTTATTATTGGTGATCTGGGGTAAACGTTCGTCAAAAAAGTACCGAACAGAGGAAAAAGTCATCTCCGCAAGCTGTATTGGAGCATTGTGAGACATTATTTTCTATGATTGTCCCCGGAAAGGATGAAAGAAAGCTTAAAGTTGCTTTCCGATATGTCAGGCTTTCTATTACTGAGTAGACACTATCCAAAAATATTCAAGAGGAAATTGAGGCACTTTCTCCAAGTGATAGACCGGATATATCTTCCAAGGGTAAAACACCCAAACCTTTTTCCCTTTCTCCAAGTCTTGATGAGTGTAGTGTTGAACTGTGTAATGATCATGGAACTAGAGAAATCTGAAAATTTAAGGGTGAACGTACCAATGCTTAATGGTCTGGTGGCATAAAATCTAAGGATTTTGAAACTTCTCTTAATTCAGATGATGATGATGATAAGTTTGTTTTATCACCAAATATTGGTGATAGAAAATTTTGGTGATGGCGTTGAGAAGTAAAAAATTACCGAATGATAAATTCTATCCTGGTTTAATTTCTTTCATTAACGGAAGTGATGATAACTGCAGTGAACTGGACAAGGAGACAATTAATTGATCTGAAGAAAGTATGGATATATGCATAGCAAGACATCGTTCCTTTGGAAACGTTTAGACTGCAGAGGAATATCTGAGCATCTCTGAGCTGTATATTATTTTTTCTTCTCACGTTACTGATTCTTGCCACAAAAATTTCTTGCGCTGCCAAAATCAAAGGCTTCCATCCTTCCCGCTCTTGTTTGCTTCTGCAAAGGAAGAATCGGAATTTAAAGAAATTACTAAGGTTATTCTAGATTCAAAAATATCACCAAATCCTAATATTATTTCTAGTCTCATTACTCACAAAATGAAGTAAAATATCGACCTCTCTTTAAATAAAAGCAAGAATTGTTATCTCAATGAAACGAGGACTCTGGACGACATCAACTCGAGAAATAGTCATCCCCATGCCTTCCAACTGGGATTAGTATCCTGATTCTGCTGCCCTTGATTTTCAGTACCCAGCGATATCAGATTTCAATAGTCCTTTTGTTCAAACTGGAGATGGTACAGGAGACGTCTTCCTTGTGCTATCTCGTGAGAGTATTGATAAGCAAAATTACCGGCTAGAGTCGAAAGCTAAATATGGTCTCTTTCATGCAAGTTTAAAGTCGAAAAATGAGTAATCATGCCTTGTCATAGGGTTGGAAATAGCGTCATAGGAAAGGAGAAACTACTAACTACCAGAGAAGAGTGTCGTTGCGAGCGAATAAAGTGATACGATAGATATTTACGGAAAAAGCCAAGGAGTTGACTTGAAAGATGAGAGACTGTTCAATAAATCGACTCTGAAGGGCCATGATTTATCATCTTGCTTAGAAACCAAGAATGTGATTACAGATATTGGTTTGAAGTTTTCCCCCAGTGTTCCTTTACTTTCCTGACGGAATCAATTATTCAGCTTATATACTTTTTCTAAATTAAAATATAGATTTAACTAATAAAAGAAACAGAAAAGTAGGACAAGACTTCATATGGACGCAACGAGTTTGACAAAAGATACTTGAAAAAGGAAATTAAGAAAATCTAATTCTCAAAATTTTCATCCACTAGGTCAGAGTCTAGCACATCACTTGAGACATCAAAAGTACCCAAGTCGCCCATACATATACCCGTGAATGACTTTTGATTGCTTAACCTTTCTACAATGAATACAGGTCACCTCAACCCCCTTCATTCGGGTCCATGACTGGGACCACCTGGTCCAGCAAGTAAATTTCACCACCTCCAATTCGACGCATTTTGAAATCTCTCGCTCATCTGAGGGCTTGCCCGATTCTTCTCCTCCCGCCGCGGGCTCTTCCCCGGACCTTTCATTGCTATTCTCATTTTCCATCATTCTATAGACCAGTTTCAGGTTCACCCGCCCTCGAAGCATTTCCCTGCCCTTAATTCCTTCTTTTCAGCGTCCCACTCCATTTATTACTAGGCTATGATCTTTGAAAGGCTACCAGCAAAGAGTTCTGTCAGTCTCCTTTTCGTTTTGCAACGGATATAGTCTTTCACATCATTTATACCCGAATTGAATAAGTAGAAGACTGTTGTGGGGCGAGAATGACGTGATTAGGCAATAGGTCCAAAATAGAGTAGTCCATGCATGAAGCCTGCCAAGAGTAGTGTTTGAATTGTCAAGTCGTTTCAAGGTCTTGTTTAAAATTTAGGCAGCACCCAACGGGTTTGAATACAGGGAAAAGTTGAGATTGGCTGGACTGCTGAATCCAAAAAATAGGCATAGACTGGTTTGTAGTGGAAATTAGTGACAAATCCCTTTCAAATGATGATTAATGGCGAAAATCACACGTGTGAATCTTAATTATTTAACAAGATATGTAGGGCCAATGAAGATCAAATAAATAGAGAATAATAAAACAATTACGTCATCAAGAAAGAAAAGCACACAACAGAGAAATAAAAAAGAAAGGAGTATAAAGAAATGTAGATTTCGTAGCATAAAAAAAAATGGAAGTGGAGGGAGGAATAAAGAAAAAGGAATTCATGAGAGCTACTCAACCGAACAGAATTTCTACGTGTACGGAGAGTAACTTAAGTTTTTCGCTTCGCATCATGCTTACCTCCACTTAATCCTCTCAGCTAGCTTATATTTAACATCTCTTCTTCTTTAAACAAATATCCATTAGTATACTTATGGTTGCGTGTAACATTGTTAATTATTTTTTTAGTTTTTATCTGGAAACAATGCTGATTACGAATTATTCAATGTTGAGTCTCTCTTATCCAATTATACATTTTCGTAAAATCGAACCCAGAATGAATTGGGAACAATAATGTATGGTCCTGGTACTTTCTTATTTCGCCTAAATATATGTCGAGACTCCGATTGCAATGTTTTTGTACAAGTAAATGCCAATAGTAGTAGTATTTACCAGTACCATATCGCTTGACAGCGAAAAAAATGTTAAAGTAATAAAATAGTACCTATTCTTACCTGTCCGTCCCCTATCCTTTCTACGGTCCTCTGTATGTTTACGGTCGTTCTACCAAGGTATTTCAATACTGTATTCAATCCCCCTAAATCGGTTCCAAACCAAGTTCTACTTCCCTTTTTCCTTACCTCCTTCTCCAAATTCATTTTTTCTGAGAAAAAAAGGGGCAAATGCACTACCGCAAATTCTTTTTTAGATTAGTTTTTCTATTTTAAATCTATAGAATGCGCCTTTGAGGGCCTAACTAAACCCTCTATTCCAAGTTTCAAACCTCCGCGATCATTTTACTCAGTAACATACCACTCCTACCTATTCGAAACACCCCAATCCACTGCCACTGCGAAAATTCCATCGAAATGAAACACTTATGCCCCTCCAACGCCATTTACGAAACTAGCCACCATCGCACTCTAAACTTCATTCCCTTACACTTTTCAGCCCGACTGACTGCAATGAATATCTCTGCCAGCAAACCAAGAAAAAGGTGATCGCGTTCGTTTTTCGTTTGTTAATCGACGATGAGGCGGAGGAGATGAGTGAGGTGAGGGAGGTGGAGGTAGAAGATGGAGCAGGGGAGACTTCAGAGGAGTGGGAGGTCCAGAGATTGGCTTACAAGGATGAAGGAAAGGAGGAAGAAGAGGAGGACGAGGAGGACGAGGAGGACGAGGAGGACGAGGAGGACGAGGAGGAAGATGGAAATGACGAGGAGGTAAACGAGAAGGAAGGAAAAAGTGGAAAGTTTTGGAATGGTGGGGCGGGGACTAGATAGTGAAGACCAGGTAATCCCGACGCTGGAACCAAATGGGGGCATGTTTAGTGGTTTGTATATTCGCCAGGAGGAGCTGGCGAATTGGAAGCCGTTCGCGGATGTTTGTGGGGACTGTTTGGTTGGTATGGATATTTTGGATGATTTGCTTGGATCTAGAGTAGGGAACTGAAATTTTAATGACCAGTATCGTTTCTGCATCCATTTATATTCTTTCAATTATCATTTATTGGGAATCTCACGAGCACAGAAATTAATTCTATGAACTTTGTGATATTTATTATGGTTTTGCCAAGACTTTAGGGGGGCAAAAAGTGTATATAAGCTGACTAATATGCTTCTAACGAGCGATTTCAATCAAGTTAGGAGACAAAATGAAAGTCGTACTCGGGTAGGAAGGGAGTTTTTCGTCAACTTCAGACTCAATGAGCGTCCCTGTTACTTTTTTTAGTGACGGCAGGTAGTAGAACCTGCTCCTTATGAATATACTTGTAGACCCTTGGTCCCTCATACATATTTACTACTTCCTGATCCTGAAAATATACTATGGTAACAATTTTGTCGCTTGCAACAAACTCCGCTCGGAGATAGTCATCGTCGTATATCTCTCGTCCGCCGATTTACCGCTACCGAGGTTCATTGGTGGGTTACCTGGGAGGAATAGGATCGTCCTCTTTCCTATCTCCACGATCGGAAGGTGATGTCTGAATGCATTCTTCTCTATGGAGGAATTGAAGCGATCAATCACCAGCAGGGTCTTTGACTAGTACTTCATGATGAAGGCCATCTTCCCGAAACGATATACCACGTTGGTGATTAACACCAATGGTTCCTGCTTGTTGACTGGGATACCAGCCACTTTTCAGTGAATGGAAATGCGTGTTAGTGGTTAATAGTTAGGAGTTGCAGGGCATGACCTTGTGTAGAGAGTATTTAGAGATCAGCTAAGCAGGCAAGCGGCGAATGGAAACTTGTCGCGCCTGCATCACTTGGAAGCTAAACGAAAAGCGCTGATAGACGTCGAGAAAGTCCTGCGGAGGGAAGGAAACAAGACAGAAAGCAACGTAGGAAGCGAGAAGTCGAAATAACCTCCAGCTTTTGTTGCTCAAGGCACCATAGATGCCGACGTGGAAAAGGAAGATATTGTTTTGGTAGAAGGAGTCCCCGTAATAACAACGTTTGTTGCACTCTGCGAGTGTCACAGCAGCCCCTGCGATAGCTTTACTGTGCGAGATGCGGCGAGCAGAAGGGTGTACAACAGTAACGTCGATGCCTATATCACTTGGGTGAAGACCATAGGCCCACGGAATGGAAACGGAAGGGGTCGATGTTTTACTCTGGAAACATACATACGATCTATCCGAAAGTTTTTCAGACAATCACAATCGACTCGAAAAGTTGTGCCAACAAAATAGTAGGACAGTAAGTTTGATCCCTAGGAGGCCACAATATGGCCCCCAATTAATCAGGCCGTATTGCGCATGGAAGATACTGCAGAGTGCCATTGCATCAAAATGCCCCTAATTTTTCTGTATATCCCCATTGCCATCACGGTCACATTCCTTGCTACGTCATTTAGCAGTGAACATGCACCAGGGTGACAACCTCCAAGAGGGGGGATTGGCACAGGTACGAGTCGGAAGTCGTCACAGAAGATTGATATCTTCTCTGCTATTCATTTCGTGCCTCATTTAGAGAGAACATTGTGCTGAGGGCCCCAACTCTCCTGCTTGAGCTAAGGGGGAAATTCACGACGGTGACATTGAAAAAATCGGTCCCTCTGCTGTTTCTTGTAATGTATAGGTTCATACGCAATGAAGCTGACTTCTGATGAATAGCGGAGTCCGGATCCTGGACGGGGAGCGAATGTTCGATGAGAAGGAGGGAGATACCAACCTTCTTACAGAATTGAACAAGATCGTTGCAAAGGGTGTAATGTCGGAGAGTAGTGCAATCTTCGTACATGCATATCAAAGACTTTTTACGCTAGGTCCAAGACGGGTGATAGCAGAAAATCTGCGTAAGAGAAATATCCGACGCCTAATATCCAAAAAAGGAGGTGTTGCGAGCGACAAAAGTGCTATGGTAAGGTAGTTTTGGGAACGGAAAGTGCTGTATACGGACGAGAAATCAATTGCAACCGATATTTTCCGAAAGTGGCAAGCTGTACCTTCGCCTTGTAAACGACATATCTGCTTTCGTGTACGTCACAAGGCAAATACAATGGACTGAAATGGAAGAGGGCTCAGTGGGTCATCCAACAATCCTAAAGGGGAAGGCTTTTTCATCTAGCTTCGAGGCTTGAGAGCCGTTTATAAGTTTTGGGCCTGAAGATGACTACCAACTTCATTACAACTGGAGTGTCTCTCTTGCGTTTATCTGCCAACTTGCTTGATATCAACAAGAGGAAGCAGTTTACTCATCTTATATAGACTTTTTGGCTGACCCTAAAGTCTCAAACAACCATGCTAAGAACCATAAAATGCCTCAATTGGAATCGTGTGAACGAGAATGACTAACAGAAGGTACTATAAGGATAAATATCTAGCTTCTTCCTTACTATCTTAGTCCTCTATATCAGAGCCAAACAATTCCCCCAAAATATCCATTCCACCCAAGCAGTCTCCACAAATATCCGCGATCGGCCTAGAACTCTCCATTGCCTCCTGCGAAATATCTAGACCACTGAAGATGCCCGCATCCAGTTCCAGAGTCGGGACCACTTGGTCAATACTATTCAGCCCCGCCCCACCTCACCGACTTCTTCTCCCTCATCCTCCTCACCCTCCCCTCCATCCTCTTCATCGTTCTCGTCGTCGTCCATGTCATCCTCCTCGTCACCCTCGTAAACTAAATCCGGGTCCACTAACGCTTTAAACGACTTGCCGAGCTCATCTTACTCCTGTTCTGCGTCAACTTCGCTGAATTCTTCTGCCTCATGTTCAACGAACAGCTCGCGGACGAACTTTATGATCTTCTTCGTCTGGCGTCGCAGGTATTCGTCTGCGTCCGTCGGGCCATATGCAGCGAGCGCAAGGCCGTTTAAGGGGCGAGAGGGGCTGTTTTTGGTGATGGGGGCGGACTGGCGAAGGTTGTTCATTTTGGTTGTAAATGGACTGAGGCGATTATGGATGAAGGATAGAGGGGGTGAGAGGGGGGTTAGTGTGTAGAGGTTGGTGGATCTCAAAAAAGTTGGGTAAAATGGGTTTAAGTAAACCTTAGAGACGGACTGGTGTTGGTACTAAAAAGTTAAAATCGAAATTGCAGTAGCGCATTTGCTTGAAATGTCTACATAAGCAGTGAATTTGATGAAGAAGGTAGATAAAAAAGACGGAAAACGCTGATTTGGAGTAGATTTGGAGGAGAGGATACAGTATTAAAATATCTAGGGAGGATGGTAGACAAATTTGGAAAGGACGGTAAGCGGATTCAGGGGCGGGTCGTTAATTTTATTTAGTGTGGAATGGGGGCCTAATTTACTGTGGTGTATGTGGGTTGGTACCCAGTAAATTTGTACGGGAGCGTAGATACCGTATATTGGCCAAGCCAGTTGTGAAACCGTACAATTTTGGTAAGTTGTTGTTCCTTTTGGGAGGACCATTTCCTGTATTACAAAGGGCGCGACGTCAACAGCGCGCCTCGGGAAGAGCGTATTACAAGAAGATCCAATGAATAGCGCGTTACCGAGACGGTTCTCTAGGCGACCTTCCACACCAGGTAGACCATATACTTTACGTACCGCGTACCGCGGTGGGGGTGAGGAAGCGAAGAGAAAGCGAAAGAAACAGGATGTGCGCAGGGAGAGGAGCCCTTCTGGCTTGGCAGCTGTTGCAAACGAGAACAAGCTGTCAAACTTAGAAAGAATCAGTTGAGTTGTGATAGCAGATTGGAGTCTTTCACCGCGGACGGGCGAAGAACGTTCGAAAAGGGCAGTAGGCTTTAGCGACGACGACAGCTGCGGATGGCGGTAAGATAGAAGCGAGATTACAGACCGGCGGATTTCTTCCAAGTGGCGGTCGTTGGGCAAGGGTCAAAAGGTCGGTGATGAGACAGAAATAGTCGATTACAGAGGAGACCGAAGAAAGAAAGATGAGGGATAATTCATTGGAGTATTTGAAGTGTGTGTGTAGTCTTTACGGGATTTGGAGAATCGCGCTTAGTTTTCCCCGCTAGAAGTGTCAGACGACGAAGTAAACTACCTCATCATTCCCCCCGATTTGGAGAAAGCATGTAGGGGAACGCGCTAAGGGGTTTCACAGAGAATCAAATCAGAAAAGCGTCTGGTAAGAACCTGACGCGCTTGCAACCCATGCAAGCAGAAAACAAAGCGCGAAATGAGGAGTTACAGCTCCCACTGAGGAGTGGTGCCGCGATGGGCAGCAGCGAACGTAGAAAAACGGCGATAGAAAGTGGCACCCTCGGCTCCCAGGGCGCCGAACAGAATATTTGAAAGCATGTGAGGAATAAAGTATTAAGAAAGTTCCTCCCCCATCACTGTAACTTTAGCAAAGATCGAATTTATCTTCCAACACTAAAAACACCCAAAACATTTCCCTTGTATTAAGAAATATCGCGATGCAACTTCCGGAGATTGAAAGCATTCGCAGTGAGTTATTGCACCAGCTAGCTGAGAACAACGAGGAGTCGATGACGTTCGGAAACCGGAGTGGTATCTTTCCGGGAAGCAACGTATTCGAAAATTCAATGCAGCCCTGCCTCCGTCCCTTGGCCAGCTGAGCATGTGATGCTCGTTGCATAAACCGCGGTAGCGTCCTTCAGCGACTTGAGATTAGGGGAGAAGGGCGGTGGGGTCGTAGAAGGCAGAGCGGTGGTAGAGGTTGGAATTAGGGCTGATGACTATCACCTCGAAGCCTTTGGGGCGCGGGCGAACTGGGAGTCATCAATAATGAGGCACAGGGACAGGCAGTGACATGGTGACTAAGGATGTCAAGGACGGAGGGCACTCGACAGTGATAGTTGAGGCAGTAAAAATATTGCTCGGCGCAAGAAAATATTGCGCAGCCTAGGCAAATGGTGGTGGTGGTGGTGGTAAATCTTTATTGGTTGTACAGAAGCGTGCGGAGGGTATCATAAATTAACTACTGATGCGGGCGGCGGGTAGAAACCTGTCGCTCATGCATTATTTGGAGACTAAATGCAAAACGGGTAACGAAGTCGCGGAGCTCCTGTTGAGGGAGGAACCGCGACGGGAAGCAGCGAAGAAAGCAAGGCGGCGGAAAAAACCCTTACCGTCGTCGCCCAAGGCGCCATAGATATCAATCCCGATGGGGGAGAGGAGGATATCGTTTTGGTTGCAGTAAGTGCCGTAATGACGATGTTTCTCGCGCTCTGCGAGTGTTGTGGCAGCGCCTGCGGTAACCGTACTTGGCGAAATGTGGCGGCGTGCGGAAGGATGGGCAACAGTAACGTCGACGGCGATATCGGTACTGTTAAGCCCGTATGCAGCGGGTATGTAAATGTCCATTCGTAGCGCGGGGACTCCGAATGCCCAGATGGGTTGGGAACCTGGTAGAGGAGCGGATGTTCGACGAGGGCGACTATCCCAACTTCCTTGCAGTAGCGGGCAAGAACGTTGCGGAGGATGTGATGACGACGAGTCATTCCGTCTTCGTATTTGCAGGTCAATGCGTGTTGCGTGTTGAACATAGGCAAAGGGACCCAGTATCCAGATATCGGGTGGGAAGCCGGTTCTCAAGTAACTCTGAGAGAACCTGGACCATCCATGGGATGGTTTTTCGAACCAACTTTATTTCGTGAGTAGGTTCCCATTCATAACCGTGTGGAATCAGGTTTAGCCTACAACTTCGAGAACATGGGTTGCCCACTTACGACTTGTCCGCACAACGCACTTCTAGCGGCGTGGATACAACCGACCACATCTTTCAGGCATTAAAATAAATCAAAACTTCCCCTCTTTAAAAACGAGGGGAGCGTGGTGTTTTCTCCGACGCCGCCACACTGTACAGGCTAATGGGATTTTTACCCTATGTTCTACTCGCAGTAAACTAACCCAAACGTTCCCTGCTCTTATCAGGAAAATTAAGTAAACCACCCTATTTAACCCAAAACGTTCCCCCCTCTTTGAAAAATATTCTCTCAAAAAAATAGATCGAAGCCGACAAAAATTTTAAGCAAGAGACTATCCACCAGTTTCCCTTGATCTAAACTTGTATCGGGTATTTTCTGTGATGAACAGTCTATCACATGCAGCATGTCACCCTCACCTCCAGCGGCGTGGATAAACCGACCACATCTTCTACGCGTTAAAATAACTTAAAAATTCCGCCTTGTCCCCGTCGTATTTAAAAGTTGAATCGCCCATGTAAACGTTGTCGGAATTTTCGGGACCCAACGAAGACTTCGGTAATTAAATTTCTGATATCTTGTGAGAACAATTGCGACCTTGAGTTCTGAAATTTACATCAGTATAAATGACTAAATCTTCCTGCAGACAGAATATCTGTCATCACCTTTGCAAAATAACGTCTCCCTCCAAGCCAATCCAAGCACATCCCATTACTTAGTGATCATAATATTGTTCTAACGTCTACCTCCAACCTCTTAAACACACTCCATTATTTACTGCTCAAATAGGTGTTCCAATTCCTCTCGTGCGATTTAACAAAAAATCCTTCACATCTTTGAATAAGATGACTTCTTTCGAAAACGATGATCAAAAATTGATTTATGAATCCAAACAGAAGAATATGGAGCAAGATCCAGCACTTCTGCTATTCCGATCACGAAAGAAGAATTCATCAAGGGATTCATGCCTCAAACAGATTGATTATTTCTTCCTCCCGAGGAGTGAGTCGTTAAAAAAGTATTGCAATTCGGAAACTTTTTTCTGCGAAAACAAATATTCACGAAAAGTTCATTGGAGAAGAAAGAACGGCTGATGACACAACTGGCTCTTTTCCGTTGATGACCAGGAAAACTGTCATACTGCTGCCGAGAGAAGATAAAGGAGTCGCCCAAGCTAGTTCACGTAAACAGCGTATTCGATACCGTTTATCTCAATACTGAATCGCCATCTTTTATAGAAGGATTTCCACTGATCGACGGGGTTTGGAAATTGAAACATGTAATCGGTGCAGGTTCCACTGGTGTAGTCTTCCGCGCATCGCATGTTGAAACAGGGAAAGAAGCAGCTGTCAAGATTGTACAGGAATGTGGTTTCCCCAGATAGCTTTATTCAGGAACGAAATGCGGGTTTACAAACATTTACTCACCCGCCAGGCAATCGCAAAAGTTCCGGCTATCAAATATCATGGAAGTATCAAGGTTCAAGGCAATGCTTTTCAGGTCGCGGTGATGGATTTACTCGGAGTGTCTCTGAACAACATTATAAGCTGGGATGCAGATATCCTCCAAAAGTAGTGTCTGAGGTGGGCGTCAAATTGTTGAAACTTGCCGAGGATCTACACATTGGAGGGGTTATCCACGGAGATTTATATTTTAGTAACGTGGCATCTCTTGAAAAGAGCGATGATTATTCCTTTCGACTTCGGAATGTCTATAACATGTGCTGATGACAAAAGTAACGAATGCAATGTCAAGATCGAATACACTAGGTTTTTGCTTTGGGGACCATGAAAGGTTCACTGTTGATAACAACGCAGAAACTACCTCTAGATTGCTTGATATCAAATCCATTTTTGAAGATGTGCTACAGATGCTGTGTACCCCTTGCGATACCTTCGATAGCCGTTTATCAGAAGACTCATATGAGCTGAATGGGGTATTTTCTCGGTGTAAAACGTTGTTGGAGGCAGCAAAGAATGCGGGGGGATAAAGGGGGTAGTTGTCCTTGAAGAATTACTAAATCATTTAAAACAAGCGAACTTAAACCCCGAAGAAATACCGAAATATGAGACAATCAGGAATATGCTGGCTCGCTTCGGTGATTTCTAGTGTTCCTCTATGGTAGAGCCATATGCATTCATTGGCCATGACCATAATGAAGTTGGTAAGAACGTTACATGGAGCACTTTGAACGTGTCTAAACTGGGTCAATACTTCTCCATACTGGAGAGATAGTAGATGGGAAGCAATAGTTGTGAGTTACGGCAACTTTTTTGTGCTCTATTTTCTATATAAGATAGTCCGTCCAGCTCGGCGACCCAGCCACGTATCTCTCAAAATAAACACACCCCATTTAGAAAACTTTTGCAGAATAAACGTGTCAGCATGTCATTTCTGAGTCGATTGTGGTCGTCTCGAAGACTTTAGGACTGATCGAATGTATGTTTCAAGAAATCGATCGATTTGGTTCTTTAATGGTTTAAAAGTGCGGTTCGGCTATCCCCCGGTGTATGCTAGACGTGTTCAGGATAATGGGTAATTTCACTCGAGAGTGGCATTACCCATTATCCTGAACACATCATTCATTCTTATTTCTTGTCTGTGTTAGCGCGCGGTGTGATCTCCAGCCTTCAGTGGCCAGTAGTTCGACTTCTCTACTCTCTTCATCGATAATATTTGTTTCCATGTCTCTCTGTAACATTCTAGGAGCCCTTCCGTACATTAGCTCGAATGGTGACCGTCCGCTTCTTCCTCTTCTTCGACGATAGCCGTATAACACTTTTGGTAAAGCATCTTCCCACTGGATTTCATTCTTCGACATAGTTTTCGATATTGCTCGTTTGATGGTTCCAACCATCCTCTCCGCTTTACCGTTTGACATAGGAGCGTATGCGAGAACTGTCTTCAGCTGAATCCCTTCTCTTCCAAGAAACGAAGCAGTGAAGTTGCAGTAAAACAAAGGGCGTTATCTGAGATGATCCTTTTTGGAAGACCAAACGGTTCAATTATTTCTTTTTCGATGAATCTCAGGACCACCTCAGCATTGGCCTCCTCAACTGCAACTGCTATTGGCCATCCAGTAAGATGTTCCACCCCTATAAGGAGGTATTTGTTTCCGGAAGAGGTTTCCTTGAATGGGCCGGCAAAGTCAATTGAGAAGGTTTCAAAGAGAGGGAAACTGGAAGCTTAGGTTGTCTTATACTTTCGTATCGGAGTGAATTTTTGACAGCTTTTCACGAAATTATAGACGTCCTTATGGATACTGGGCCACCAGAATCTCTCAGTTACGAATTTTTGGTTGTTTCGAGATCCCAATGCCCTAGCTCATCATGGAAAGTCCTCAAGATCTTCATTCTTTCTTTCAAAGGGGCCACTAGTCGGGACCGGCTTTAGTGTGCGGAAGAGTTTCCCATTCCACAATGTAAAGGCCTTTTGGTTCCTGCGTACCCAATTTCTGTGTTCGAGATCAACCTTTCTCATTTCTAGTCCATCAAGGAATTTAATAAGTCCGTGAATATAGCTTCGTACTCGTTATCGATCGGCACTTGAACTTCGGCAACTCCGACGATGTCTCGGAAGCTTTTTCATTTGGAATCAATGGATCCCTCAAGCGGGATAGGTAATCGGCAGGCTGATTATTGCGTCCGGGCCTATACACAATTTCAAACCGATATTCTGCGAAAATGTCGAGCCATCGGGCCAAGCGGTGATGTACATCTTTCTTTTGGAATGCTGTCTTAAGTGCCTGGTGATCAGTTATCAAGACAAATTTCTCGAGTGATAAAAGGTAAACACGAAACTTTTTCAGTGCGAAGACGACAGCTAGCGCTTCTTTCTCGCAGACTGAGTATCTCTTTTCCGCATCATTCAGAGTGCGACTTGCGAATTGAACAGGGTGTAGTCTTCCGTTTTCATCTTTTTGGGACAAAAGGCACCCAAAGACCGTTCTGAGGCATCTGTCTCCCACAAAATGGTCTCTTGAAATCTGGATACATGAGCACTGGGGGGACACATAGCTTATCTTTAAGCTCCTCAAATGCAGTTGCATTTCCTTGTTCCAGTAAAATTTTCCGTTCTTCGTAGTGCTGGCATGTAACGGTGCTGCAGTTTGGCGAAATCTTTGATAAATCTTCTGTAATATGAGGCCAGTCCTAAGAAGCTTCGAACCTCCGTCTTTGAAGCGGGCCTGGTGCCAACTTGATTTTTTTCGTTTTCTCTGGATCCACTTTAATTCCCTCTTGATCGACGATATGACCGAGTAATTGGATAGACGTTTTCGCAAAGAAGCATTTGCTTAACTTAATTTTCAGGCTGTACGCATCTATTCTCTCCACCACAGTCTTGACATGCGATATGTGCTGATCCAAGGTTTTTGAGAATATCACCACATCGATATAAACTCTTGCAAATGGAAGTCCTTTCAAAACCTCGTTCATCATTCTTTGGAATGTAGCTGGGGCATTCATGAGACCAAAAGGCATCACTTCGAACCTGAATGTACCGGCTTTGCTGGTAAAAGTTGTTTTCCTTACATTTTTCATCTAATGGAATCTGCCAATAACCAGTGTAAAGATCAATTGAGGTGAAGTATCTCCCGTCCTTCAAGTCCTCGAGGATTTCCATGTTGGAATCGGAAATCGATCGGGTATCATTCTCTGGTTCAGTTGTCGGTAATCGACGCAAAAGCAGTTTCCATCCTTCTTTGGTGCGACACAACTGGAAATGACCATGGGGATGAAACTGGCCGAATAATATCATTTTCCAGCATACTTGTAACATTCTCTGAGATAAATTGGTCATATTTTGGCGGTTGACGTCTAGGCCTGTGGTAAATTGGTTGAGTATCGGTAAGTTCAAATGAGTGAGTGACCGGTACACTTGCTTGTCTTAAATCTGAACACTCCATGCAATTACTTCGGAAGATGTAACATGTCGGATATTTTCAGTGAGGCGGCGGCGGGAAGGTGCTGCACTTTTCCTTGGATTTCTGCCATTTGGCGCCCTTTTTCTTCTTGATTCTCAACCTCAATATTTTGAAGGACCTTTTCCGGCGTGCTCACATCTTCAGATATGGAATCCGATATATTCCTGTTTTCCTTGCAATTGTAATCTTCTTTCATGCTCCGAATTCCGTCCTTTGATTCGATATTATCGCAAAAAGAAACACATTCAGGTGTCACACCTACCCTAGAATTCCAGTCTTCATCTGTTTCAAACCCAGAATCATAATCATCCCATGCCATGTTCAGTATCCCCCGAGCGTACCCTTCTCCACTTCCGAAAGTGTTAGTTGGTTCGAATCTTCGCTGTCATAGCTAGAAGTGAAATCTTCACTGTCCGTTTTTTCAAATCTACCGGATGTGTGCTTTTGTCGAAATCCAGGGGCATCTTCACGGTTCTGCCGTCAACATTAACTGAAACGATTTGGTTGCCCAAGTCAATGCAGGTCCCTAGTCTTTCCATGGTAGGGCAGCCAATGATTGCATCGAAAGGGAGATCAGGCATGACAAGAAAGTCTACATCAACTTTAGAGTCCCCAAAGAACACGGAAACCTTGTCAACAGTGCCCATGCATTTTGATACGGTTCCATCCGCCACAGTTATTCTTCGAGTAGTTGGAATAATTTCAAGACCTAGATCTGTCACCAAAGTTTCTGAAATAAGGTTTGGAACAGCGCCCGAATCGAAAAGAGCTTGGGTTTGCATTCCCAATACTTTGACTGGTACTAGTTTAAGACGTCTTGGTGCTGTCGAGGCCGATTGAAGAAACAGTTTCTTACCCTTAGCGGACTTATTAGACCTGATAATTTTTTTTGAGTTCTTTCCTCGCGTCCTCTGCGTCGCCCCTCAAAAGTTGACCAAACGTTATCCCAGTTGGGGCTGATGCAAGCTCAGCCACCAAATTGTACTTCTTCACATATTCTAGTACGTCCTTATATCTTAAATTTCTTACTCTTTTTCGTCTTCTTGGCCGGAGTGACTCCCACTCCTGGAACAACTTGATCAGACCTCTTGGTTCGAGGAGGTACAGGTGCTGGGATATGCTCCAGCATTCCATAATCTAGCCTAGGTTTCTTCGATAAAATGTTCCCTTCCCCATCCCTTTTTGTCACATTGACTTGACTGATTTCAGCGATGGATACGTTACCGGCATCCGTCAACCTTTGATCCTTTCTGTTTTGTAAGATTTTCACTCTGGTCCTGACTCACTCCTTGCGTCCGATAAATTTGCTCTTCTGTTGTCTTTAGACCAGCAGTTACTTTCATGATGCCCATATCGACCGCACTTTCCACAACGAGTGTTTCTATGTGGATTATCAGGACACCTATTTGCAAAGTGTCCAGGCTTGTGACAGTAGGAACAGACTTCTGCGGCCTTGGGGCCCCAGACTGGTTCTTCTTAATGGTAAGAGTAAGGCTTTCCAACTGCGAGGTTATCATGTCAAGTCGATTATCGAATCGGGTTTCCAACCTTTCTTCCAAGTTTTTGACATCGCTCCTGACTGATTCCAATGCTGCTGCGCTAGTAGCTGGCCTTTGATAATTCTTTTCAGGATGTACGATCGACAGATGTGGGTTTCCCTCGGTATCACTTAGTGACTGAAACGTCTCCGAATTTTTGACAAATTCTACTATGGTACCCTTCAGTTCATCAAAAGTGTGAGGGCCCTTGATGAGGAGGAAATCGGAGAGCCGCTTATCCCCCATAGCCGCCTTACGCAGCATTCCGTACTTGGCTTGGGCGTTGAACCCAGCCTTTTCATAAAGATCACACAAGTACACCAATGAGCTTAACAAATCGTCGAAGTTGAGCCGGGCCTCTATGGCGGTACGAATCATCTCATCTGGTTCTACCTCCTTAGCATATTCTTTCACAAGCCACTCACATACCTCACCGAAGTTACGCCCATTCCCGTTAAGAGACCACCCGTTGATAAACTTGGCCTTATATTTGTGCTTTGCGTCACCATGAAGATAGGCGAAGATACTTTCGGCCTTCTCTTCATCGCTCTTCTCACGCATCACAACGTTGACATATGTATAGAGAAACTCCTCAACGTCTTCATTCTTGCCCCCTGTGAACGTTATACGAGCAGCGTTGAGATCCATGATTACAGAAAAGAAATCCCTCGAATGGTTCCCTAAGACTGCTCAACTCGAATACCTCGGGTGCAACCCCCTCCACAAGAGTACCAAATGATAGGGGTAAATCGTCGGGAGAAGAGATACTTAGAACCAACTACCCCAAGACGGAGGTGTTGCGAGCGACAAAAGTGCTACCGTGGTATAGTTGAACGAACGAAAAGAGTGTATAGGGAACGACAGTTGAATGGGCTACAAGCAAGTATGGAAGGGGCAGGGTCTACCACCTATGCTTAGTGACTAGGGTAAAATAAATGCTTCTTGGGTCTGAAGTTGACTCTCAACTTCCTAACTATTTGGGACTGAGCTTGAAGCTGTCTGCCAACTTGCTTGACCTCTCCATGAGGAAGCGGTTTACTCAGCTTATATAGACTTTTGGCTAACCCTAAAGTCCGAACAAAACTACAGAAGGTACCAGGAAATGCATACAAACAATTTGTGTGGATGATATACTCTAAACAAAAGATACTTAAGAAACTAACAATCAATGAGGTCCTCTTATTTCCCATTCTCTAAATCAGATCCAAACAACTCCTCTAAAATATCCATGCTGTCCAAGCAGTCCCCACAAATATCTGCGAATGGCTCACAGCTCTCTATTCCCTCCTGGGAGATATCTAAACTACTAAAGATATCTCCATCCGGTTCCAGCGTCGGCACCACTTGATCCATACTCTCCAGTCCAGGCCCCACCAGTACAACACTTTCCATGCCCCCATTTCCCTCATCCAACTCGTCCTCGTCCTCGTCATCCTCCTCTTCCTCCTCTTCATCCTCATCCTCATCCTCATCTTCATCTCATCCTCATCTTCACCTCATCCTCATCTTCATCCTCATCCTCATCCTCTCGTTATTAACCTCATAGACCAATCCAGGGGCTACCCACTCCTCAAAGGTCTCCCCAGCTCCTCCTCGATGTCCCACTCCTGACCCTCAGGTACCTCCTCGGCCTCATCCTCGACGAAGAGCTTGCGGACGAATTCTATTATCTTCTTCTTAGTCTGCCGTCTCAGGTAGTCGTCTGCATCCGTCGGGCCATATACTGCGAGCGCAAGGCCGTTTAAGGGGCGAGAGGGGCGGTTTTTAGTGATGGGGCGGAGGGGCGAAGGTTGCTCATTTTGGTTGTAAATGATTGTAGACGGAGGATAGAGGGTGTTTTGGGTGTGTTGGGGGAGAGGAGTGATGAGTAAAATGATCAGGGACGTTTGAAACTTGGAATAAAAAGGTTTAAATAGGCTCCCGGGGCAGGTTCTATCGATTAGGAATAGGTAAAATAAATCTGCAAGGGATTTTGTAGTAGTGCATTTGCGCCCTTTTTCTCAAAAAAAACGAATTTGGAGGAGGAGGTAAGCAAAAAGGGAAAAAGAACTTGATTCGGGATCGATTCAGAGGGGTAGATACAGTATAAAAATATCTAGATAAAATGGAAGTAAATTTGGGGAGGACCGCGGTAATGATAAGCGAGGTTCAGGGAGGACGAGGAAGGACCGGAACTATAAGCAAATTTGGACAAGGAGAGGTAGTACAGTAAACTATAGGCCTGTAGATGACGGCGACAAAAAAAATCTGCGCCTAACACACATCAAGAGTGAAACACCCAAACATATCCTATTTTCAAAGAATGTCGGAAAATATTATTAGAAGCCCTATCGAGTCACAACCTCGAGGAGTTGTATTTATGCAGGAGTTGATCAGAGGGGAGAGAACCTTAGAAAGTTTAATGTTTAGAAGGTAATGTCATTTTCTGAAGTGAGTCACGATTTTAGAGCAGGAACTACAGTAAGGGGAATAGGGCAAGCTTACAAAACAAGAGTTTCGCAGAGCGCCCACGTCATCCTAGAGAACTCCTATGGTTTTAACAACGCCTCCATCACAAAGGCACTTAGTTCTCACCTTTCGAGCTCCCACATTAAATATACTCCATATTTACTCTAGAAAAGCACACGAGTGACATTATCCATTATCCTGAACATGTCTAGCATACACCGGGGGATAGCCGAACCGCACTTTTCAAACATTACAGAAACAAATCGATTCCACTCTAGAATACGGCCTAGATTCTATCCGTCAAGCACGTAGCACTGGACATTGATGCCGCTGCAACTTTCGTTTGAGTGTTTAACAGTTCCGTATATCCCCAAAGTTCTTAATGTAGCATCGATGTCGCTTGGAATGGACTATAACGGACAAAACCCTAAGGTACTTGATAGGGGTAAATCTTCGGGAGAAGAGATACTTAGAATCAATTAACCTAAGAAGGAGGTGTTGCAAACGACAAAATTGCTACCGTGCTCTAGTTGAACGAAGAAAAAGGGTTGTGTTCAGAGGGATAGAAGCTAGTATAGAAGGGGCAGGGTCTACCACTGATGCTCTATGACCATGCGTAAAAAATGTTTCTTATGTCTGAAGTTGAGTCTCAGCTTCTTAGTACTAAGGACTTGACTTGATTTTGTCTGCTAACTTGCTTGAAATCCACAAGAGGAAGCAGTTTACTCAGCTTATACAAACTTTTTGGCTAACCTAAAGTCTCAAAGAAACAGACTAAAACCATAAAATGCATCAAATGGAATCGTGTGAACGAGAAAGACTAACAGCAGATACTATCAGGATAAATATCTAGATTTATTTCTTAATATATTTGTCATCTAGATCAGAGCCAAACAGTTCCCCCAAATATCCATTCACCCAAGCGGTCCCTACAAATATCCGGGAATGGCTTAGAATTCTCCATTGCCTCCTGCAAAATATCTAGACTACTGAAGATGCCCCCATCCGGTTTCAGAATCGGGACCACCTGGTCCACATTTCCGGCCCCTTCCCCACTATTACAGCACCTTCCATGCCTCCCTCCCCCTCATCCTCCTCATCCTCCTCATCCTCCACTTCACTTTTCTCTTAATCTTCGTCAGAAGAGTCAGAGATCACAATTACTCCCTCAGTCTCCCCTTTGTTCTCCATGGGAGCCCCCACCGTTGTATACTAGTGGCTCCCATTGGTCCACCCAGTCCTCCTCTTCCTCCTCATCCTCTTCCTCCTCTTCCTCCTCCTCTGCCTCTTCTGCCTGCTCGAAGCAGTTACGGCGGCCCCACTCCCGAACGCGTTCCCGGTCCAACCTTCTACAGTAATCATCGTATCCGGTTGGACCATTTGCCATCAGGGCCAGAGCGTTGAGGGGACAACGGCCTCGGGATGACTTGGCTATGGTGAGGGAAGGGCAGATGTTGGTCATGTTGAAGGCAAAAAAAAGGGGTGAGCCGATGGGGTAGTTGATAGCGGGGGGTTGCCTCAACGACATCTATTTCGTTCTATAATAGGGCAACGTATTCGAAACATATCACGGCCTTGGACGAAATAAAAAAATGCGAAGCAGTGCCACAGCTTTGAATTTGCATGCGATTAGGACAATAACTAAAAATCTGCTTGATAAAATATCGGAACCGAATTTGGACGACGAAGCGGATCAAAAGTCGAAAGATTCCTATTCTGATAAAGGAGGACCAAAATACTCAAAGAAAAAAATAGAAATGGAGCTTTACAATGAATTTGGATTCATGGGAAAAATCCGTTCCATGATTTGTTTCGTAAAAGAAAAGTGATGGGAAGAGTTTTTTTTGAAGAATCATGGAGAGGGAGAAGAAAAAAGTTTGTGGAGAGGACCATTCTCCTAAAGAAAGGACCGTTTCCTTACCAACAGTACTATAAGGAGATGGAATCTGCAGACGGCTCTTTACTAACAAGATATGAGAGCTGCTTAAATGTACGTTGCAGTCTAAGCAACTTCAGATATTTAGTTACGCAGTAAAAATAATACACAAGAAAGGTCAAAATGATTCAATGAAAGATCAAAAAGCCCGTTGCGCAACATATGACTATGAGAGTTAAATTGAATCAGGTTCATATTCATCCCATTTTCTTCACTGATACACTTTCCGTAGACTGAAGTGTATTGCAATCAAGAGCTTCTTCAAATGGTACGGATAGCTCACCAGCAAATATTGTTAGCTGCAGTGGCTGAACAAGGGGACTACTTGCCTTAGTCAAGGAGCGAGCCGAAATCACTTTTCGTGGTATCCATAGGATACAGTGGACCTTCCGCGATTCAAACTCGTAACGAATTACAGTAAAATGAGCACAAATAGGTCTTTCTATGTAGTTGGGGCACATAAATAGAGTTTCAAGTAGGTCGTTAGATGGAGAAAGGTTTGAGTGTTTTAATCTTGGAAGATATATGTGATGTATCCATGGTTTCCCAGACAACCACAATCGACACAAAAAGGTATACCGACACAGTAATGGAAAATGAACTACTATCCGTAAAAGGCTACCTTCAAGCCAGCCATCAAGCAGGCCGCATTGGACATGAAGGCTGCTGAGCGTTCCTTTGCATCAAAATCTTCAAAATCTTCCGAACCTTTCCGTACGTCTCCAATGGACTTAGAGTCAAGTGCAATTTAGAGCTCGACTCGAATGCCAAAAGACAGCCGTAAGCTTTTTTGGTAGGCCTTTCCTTCGTCTATAGCCTCTCCAGTAGAAGGAATTTCAGCTACACTTTATACTTAACAGGTCGCTTAGGCTTTTTATATGCCCTAGGCAGCGCATATAAATGGAGCCACCAGCAACAAACCCGACTTGCTCATGGTCGAAAGCACGGCTTGAATCAGAAAGAACCTGAATAGACAAACGATAGCCTTTCATATCAGCAGGGTACTTATTTGTTATAGTAGAAAAGTGAAACTGTAGGGTGATTTATTGTTTTGAAATAATTACTGTGCACTAATTGTTGCTGCTACGAAATGCTGGGGTATAATGAATGATAATAATAATTTTTATTGTAGACCCAAGCTTTTTCAGTAATTTCGATGATTTTATCTGGCCAGCTAAATCATGACCCTTTGAATAGGGTACTTAATGTATTATAAGTGTCAAAATGGTGACACTGCAATGCCTAGCCGACCGAGGGAGTCATTGAAAGATCTAAACGCGGTCAGCTTAAGAGCCTTTAGTTCATCACTTTAATCTTTTTCACTGTAAAGCGATAAGTTATTGGTAAATACTATTTTGATTGTCACCGCCTTGCACAAAAAACTTTAACCGGAGTCTTGACTTATTTTTAGCCCAAAAAAAAGAAAAGAGGGGAGTTTTAGGTGGTTTTACTCTTGAAATATGTACTAGATCTATCCTAAAGTTTTTCAGACAGCCAAATCGGCCCAAAAGTGTGTCCACACATAAATGGGTGAAAAAGTATGTTCCCTCAAATCTCAACTGGACAAAGAAGCACCGGAACCATACACTACTGTTCCTAATTCATACTGGGTCCGAATTTCTGAAATTGTATATTTCGATAAGTTAGATGATGTGCACTAAATTTGCATCCCAAAATAATCTAGAAAGCGGACTAAATTTGGATACATCATCGGAATTTCCAAGATATTTTTACAGTATCTGAATTTGTGAGATATTTTTAATTTGGATGAGTGTGGCAAATGAAGGGAAGATCCTTGTTCGTGTGTTTCAATTCTCATCATTATCCTGCGCCCAATCACCGAACGTACCACAAGTGCTGCATCTCGACTTGGCTTTGAGTGCAGCAAAGTCCTCGGGAGATAAACGCTGTTTCCCATTCTGCGGCCTTTGTTGCCGTTTGATTTCGTCTTGGCAGAATTTTAATGCAAATGGTCGAGAGTGTTGTTGTCCCTGCTATTGTCATGCCCTTTCGATCGGTCGCACTGACGATTTACGCCAGCAACAGAGTTGTACGAAAATTTCTTCAGAAATTCGTCGGTTGT
Organism: Kappaphycus alvarezii; assembly: GCA_002205965.3. NCBI lineage: Eukaryota > Rhodophyta > Florideophyceae > Gigartinales > Solieriaceae > Kappaphycus > Kappaphycus alvarezii. The sequence goes on from NADL03000118.1 coordinate 208,658, forward strand.
GTCATTTAGATCATATTCCCCATTACGAGGGCAGCTGCAGCCAAGAAGGATACACGCTGGTTTCTATCGACCTTTTCATTTGCAAGCAGCATAAATGTAATCAGACAATCGGGCGGCTTCTCTTCAGTGGGAGAGAGTTGAGCCTCGAAACCTGCGCTTCAAACCGAGACTCAAAATTCTTGAATGTTTCGTTCGTTCCTCTCTTCGTGTTCAAAGCCTGCAAAAACATACTGTAAAGATCACCCGCCGCAGCCAGCGGATCTCGTTTGTACACGGTGCGGACAATGGCTCCTACGCCCTCTCTGACTGAATAACTTCACTGGATAACTTCTTGCACAAGTCAAGAGCACGGCCATACAGCTGAGATTGCAACATGATTCCTTGAAGTTCGGGGGTACCTTGTTGCTGTTTGACTCGAAAGCTTGTCATTTAAGGCTTTCCGAAGGTAGACGGCGTTACGACAACCAGCAGAGACCAGCATCTGAAAACACCAAAACTCGCAGCTCGAACGTGACGTTAGAGTCCGGACGTTTGTACAAAATAGTAGATCCCAATTGTTTGAGTCGTCGTGGCATAGTATTCTGGGCAACCAAATCGCGAACTAGGGGTAGTGCACGTCTCTGCTGGAGGCAACTGTTAGCGAAAGCACAAAATGGACTCTCACAATTTCCAGCCAAGACTCTTCCGCCAGAATCTTCAGCTTCTGACGACAAAAAGCCGCAGAACCAGCAAAAGAAAAAAATGAAATTCCATATGTCCCGGTTAAATAAGGAAATATTTGACATCTCATCTTTCCCTGGACCCTTGTCTATGACGGATCACCGCACAGTGGGCTTGGTCAACATGAACTTCGCCTGTTAGCTCCGTTTATGCTCCCATTTTGGGATCGAACCCTTGATCCGTTGCCTGAACTGATCCCTGACCGACCGTTCTGGCAATATGGTAATGGAACACACTCTAGTGTATCTCGTCGCATCTTTGGCCCTAACGTTTTTACTGCTATGTCTGACTGTAATGTACCTGTAGAGATACGCCACTTGGTGATTGAAGGGTCATCTCAATGGGTAGTAGGCCGCAACGTGACACGTAAGTGCAATAGAGCACATCGACGGCAATGCATTGGTTCTACCCAATCTTGAAGCTGGAATTATCTCGCTCATTGGCGATGATTTGCACAGTTATATGCCTTTCGACATTTTTGTTGACAGCAACCGGCCGTTGAATCAGTCTCAGTTGACTCTCGTATTTTTGCGACTGCCCAGGTCAAACCCGACCGCCCTGGACAGAACTGAAAGCAATAATTGACCGCATACACCATCACGTCTGTGGACACTCCTCATATGCGGATATCAAGATGCTTTTGCAAAGAAACTAAATCTGGAATAAGGACGTTGAGAGCTATCTGACGCAGCTGTTAGAGACTTATGCAAGCTGTAAGGAAGTACAGCAGCCAAAGGGACAGCGCTCAGTGTCTATCAGTTCGATGTCTCGTCAGTTCAACCAAGTTGTGTCTGTGGATCATTTTTTTCAGGCCATAAGGTTTTTCACATTATTGGATTCAACCCAACCACTCGCTTTCAGTTGGAACAGTTGTCTTCGACTTGACAATGGACACTTCAGTGAATGCATTTGAGACCATTTGGTTAACACCGCTTTGGAATCCGCAAACTGTGCTGTATGACTCTGCATTTCGTAGCAAGGAATTTGAAGATTATTTGAAAGATCTCATCAATCCGAACTAGTTAATGAGCTGAAGGTACAGACCCCGGAACCTTTTCTGTTATGTCCGACCCTGATGATTATCAGCCTTCTGCAGTAATTGATTTGACAGGAGTTGACCATGATGCGCTGCTTACTCACATCCGTGTAGAAGAGTCAAATGTTTTGACCGGAAATGAAGTACCCCTATCGCCTGGATTCAAATTTACTTCGCAGGAAAAGGCTGCGACTAACCTTTACTTCCAGCGCTTCAAGCACAAGGAGTTCTTGTCAGATCATGCGCAAGGGCTATCGCCATATGTGATCTACAATGCTTACACTACTGAGGAGAATTCTAAAAAGCAGGTACGGGAAGTACACATCTCGCAGGTCCCAAAAGGTTCACACGTCATTTCAAGTCATGTACTGTAGAAGATTAAGAAACTCGACGACGACTCGCTAATGTGTAAGGAAAGAATTGACCCGCACGGTAACAAAGTCCGAGAGAGGGAGGACCTAAAGATAGACTCAAAAACCTTTCCTCCCCTTGGTTTTCGCATACTCCTATCAATATGCTCTATTTTTCATCGGGTACTGGCCAAAATTGACATTAAGTCTGCCTTTTTGCAGACAGGCCAAGATCAAAGAGACGTGTATGCTGTGCCCCCTAAAGAGTGTATGAAGCGTGTTTTTATTGGCTTTTGCTCTCTGCGTCGTATGGACTTGTTAATGCGAACGAAAAATGGCAGCAGCATAATGATCAATTCATGCAATCTGTTGGGTTCACTCAACTGCTCTCCATCCTACAGTTTTTTTACCATAAAGGGCGTGGAGATCTTTCAATATTAGCTGTCAAGGTGGTAGAAGACATTATGCTTGCCGGGCCAGGAGAATTGATCGATAAGTTTGTGAAACAAATATCTGCCAAGTAAAAAGTTGGGACTATTGTGATTGGCCCTGGGAATCTTCAGTTCTATGGTCTGTCCATTTTTCAAGACTAGAATGGCTCAATTAAGCTTTCTGGTGATGAGAAGTTAGAGGCTTTAGAGCCTCACTAGCTCACAAGAGTCCGGCGCAAGGACTCTGATTGTGAGCTGAATGCTGTAGAGATGTTTGCATTCTCATCTCTGAACGGATCCCTTGGCTTTATTGGAAATTGTGAGAGTCCATTTTGTGCTTTCGCTAACAATTGCCTGCAGCAGAGACGTGCACTACCCATAGTTCGCGATTTAGTTGCCGAGAATACTATGCTACGACGACTCCAAAAATTGGGATCTACTATTTTGTACAAACATCCGGACTCTAAGGGCATGTTAGAACTGTGCGCTTTGGCGTTTTCAGATGCAGGGAGGATTAACGATAGTGGTCAACTAAGATGCATCGCAGGAATTCTCTTTGGTGATCTAGACGAAGGGTCTACGTTTAACCTGGTGAACTGGTCCTCTCAGAAATCGAAACGACCAGTACAATCCATTGGCGCAGCCGAGACGCTTGCAGCCGGTTCCGGGATTGATGAAGGGAAGATCTTGGTTCAGTCACTCCTTGAGCTTTTAGGGTTGAAATTGGACCTGGTTGCAGTGGTTGATTCCAAGGATTTGTACGACTCCCTCTCTACTTGCCAAAATGCAACTGACATATCGATCCGAGCTGACGTTAGCCTCATCCACCATGAATTTGAGACCCATAGTGTCAGCCGAATTGTATAAATCCCTGCTAAAATCAATCTTGCTGATCCTCTGACGAAAACAGACAGTCAGCTGTGTAAAACGCTCCAGTTACTCATGTTCACAGCCGCACTCCCGATGAATTTCTGCCAGTCTGTCTCTCTAAACAGCAACCTATCCCTGGGATAGTGCTCCTACACTGATTACTTGGATGATACGACTGCTTTGCTAGCTGGCGTCACCCTGTTTTGGTTCAGGATTAAGCAAGCGCCGATTCCCAGACAGGTGGAACAGTATCGTTCCGAATACCTCCTGGGTAGCACCAAGTGATTTTATTGTTAGAACTACTTTTATTCATCCATAGCTTTATTGCTTTGGAAGCTTCTTGCAGTACTTAATGGTCTGTAGTATGGTCCCAGTAGAAGATTACAGGACACGACATATTTTTGACACCAGAAACACGACCAGACACCAGTTGTAAAGACACCCCCACAGACACCGTGAAGCAGACACTTTTTCATTATTACAGCTTGAGCAAGATCCATTTTATCTGTCATTTATGTTTTGCAGCACGATAATCTTCCTATACATAGCGACAGGGGAAAATAACATTCGTCAATCCACTCGCTGCCTCCCATTCCAGAGTCCGGACTTTTAATCCGATGACCAGTCTCAATGCAGCGAGTGCGGAAAAGCGGCGAAAGTACCAATGATTTCTTGCCGAATTACCGGAGAGAATCAGGCTAGTTCCTGTTCCAATCTCTACTCTTGGCGGATGGCATCCAGAGGCGTTACCAGTGGTCACGTAGTTTGCAAAAACCGTCGCCAGCCGCACAATGGAACGGTTTTCCAAGGTTCGAGGCATTCTTCTACAGAGATACTCGGCGTTGGCAGTAACTTCTAACGCTGCTTGTCTGCTGGCTGGCATCCTATCGACTTTCTGTTAGACTGTTGCTGGTGCCAGCATTCAACAGCAATGATTTGTAAATTGCTTCGACTATCGGTACATGTATTTAATATGACATACAGATTTGCAACTCCAAATAGGTTCCAGCTAATTCATACATCTCAATAAAGACACCACCCTTTTCCCGGGGAAAAATGGGAAAATTTGGGGTAAATTAAATGCATGGAAGATGTGGTGGACTCTCCACGCCGCTAATACATGATGCAAGGGATAACTGATGGTGGTCCACTGTAATGGCAAAGTATAAAGTCGCATTAAGCTGATATCATGTAACTTCTAGACATTATTTGGCATGCTGCGCTAAATGAGCTGACATGCTGCGCTAGATGAGCTGGCATGCTGCGCTAGATGAGCTGGCATGCTGCGCTGGATGAGCTGGCATGTTGCGCTGGATGAGCTGGCATGTTGCGCTGGCTGCGCTGTCACTGTAATAACATATTATTTTCAATAATTTTTAGAGGGATGCTTCGCACCGTACTGTAGCGGTGCAGATACGTATGGCATATAGGTACTGTATAGGTGCTACAAATTGTGAGGGTTGAAAACTCTATATAAGGGACTGTTTGCATGAAATGGTAGGAGTACTTGTGAGCCAGGATACCCGAGCGGGACGCTCAACAAATTGAGTGGCACACAAAGCATAAAGCAAGTTGGCAGACAACTTCAAGTAAAGTCCCGAGTAGTAGGAAGTTAAGAGTCAACTTCAGACCCAAGAAACAATTTTCCTACGCTGGTCACAGAGCATCAGTGGTAGACCCTGCCCTTTCCATACTTGCTTGTAGCCCTCTCAGCTGTCTTTCTTATCCACTCCTTTTTGTTCGTTCAACTATACCACGGTAGCACTTTTGTCGCTTGCAACACCTCCTTCTTGGGTAGTTGGTTCTGAATATTTCTTCCCCCGACGATTCACCCCTATTAGAAGCTATGTGGTACCGCGATGTCGAGAGATCGGCTGCGCAACGAGGACTGATGGGTTAATAGAAGAGCTCCTAAAAATAGTTACTGCACAGAACTAAGTCATGCTCTCCGCTCCTTATTAGAGATACCCCACTAAGAAGCTTCAAATTCATTTTCAATGAGTACAGGCGAAGCGCATCTATTTGAAATAAAATTTCATAAATTCCCGGAGAGTTCAGGTCGTTCAGTGGAAATTTGCCTGTAATCGATCCTTGGGTTCGTAACTATGGCCATGTGCTGGCGCCTGAGTAACTGCCAACATAAAGCCCTCGGCTTGTGGCGAAAGAATGACTTTCTTTCGAAGCAATCAAATGCCGAACCTTTTCCTAGCTCCATAAGAAGTGAACTTGTAGATTTCCCTTCGCAGTAAAAACGGTATCTGTTTTGGATGAAAAATTACAGACTAGGGGATTGAGGGTGAGTTCGCACGTTTGGCAACCCTGCGCATGTTTTTGTCACATGCATTTCTTCATCACATGTGTTTATCGCAATTATTCCCTCGCAAAAGCACACGCGCTTATCACACATATTCCTCCGTTAGTGTACATGTGTTTGTCACACATCCACGTGGAAAACTTCAGTGCGCTATATCAGCGCTTCATTCCCTTGCGCCCCGGCGTATGACTGCTCGACGCCGAATGAGTATCAGATAGCTATCCCGCAGCCATAAATCTCCTTCTCATCATGTCGAACTCCAAGTCTCAACGGACCTAGTACAGCAAACCACGCTCTCAACCACTCCGCAAATATTTGCTTCGACAGTGCGATGGAATTCGGGAAAAAGTCCATTACGATGGAAATCGAAGTCTCCCGCCCAATTTCAATCATGATTGCACTAATGAGCGTGATTCGCAAATATTGAAAGGATTCGGTTTGAAAGTAAGAGAGTGCAAACCGGTACTTCCCAATTTGCATCTGTTTCAGAAGTTGAAAAATGATAAGATCCAAAGGGGGAAACGATACGCAAACATCCACTAGCTTCGGCTTTGAGGGTTTTCGAGGAAGCCCACCAGCACCCCCTCCTTCCCGTTCCTGAAGTCATTTATCGCCGTTGGAGACTTGGAAATAAGCAGGGATCAGGAGGATTTGGTGCGGTGTACGAAGCAAAGGACTTGGCTACCGGAGAACAGGTTGCGGTAGAGGTTGAAGGCCCAGCAACTCTAGCACGCAAGAATGATGCGAATACATTGGAGATTGAGAATGAGGTTTACGAGTTGAGACAGAAATCAAGGAACCTAATCGGGTTCGCGAAACTTATATTCTTTGGCACACTTTCGGATCAGAACCAAGTTTTGATTCTCCAAAAACTTGGGAGATCCCTCCGGTCCCTTATGGGGACAGCAGCAAATAGAAGGCTTCCTTCAAAGACTGTTCTCTCTGTGGGAATTCAAGTTTTACAGCGATTGGAGGATTTACAGAGAATCGGCTTTACCCATGCAGACGTAACGCCAGATAATCTGGTCCAGGGTGAGGATGATCCGATGACAACCTATTTGATCGACTTTGGACTTGCAAGGAGATACCTTGATGACAAAGGGGAGCATATTCCTCTGAAAAAAGAGGGTAAATGTGTGGGGACAACGGATTATTGCTCAATAGACAGTCATCTTGGTGCGCCTAGGACACGAAGAAGTGACCTGGAGAGTCTGGGTACTCCTTACTAGAGCTCTCGGAAGGAACCTTCCCATGGAAAAATTTATCCCGGTCCAGTTATGGTGGTGGTGGTGGCGGTGGTGGTAAATCTTTATTGGTTGTACAATGTCGCACAGAAGCGTGCGGGGGTATTCATAAATTAACTACTGATGCGGGCGGCGGGTAGAAACCTGTCGCTCATGCATTATTTGGAGACTAAATGCAAAACGGGTAACGAAGTCGCGGAGCTCCTGTTTGGGGGAGGAACCGCGACGGGAAGCAGCGAAGAAAGCAAGGCAGCGGAAAAAACCCTTGCCGTCGTCGCCCAAGGCGCCATAGATATCAATCCCGACGGGGGAGAGGAGGATATCGTTTTGGTTGCAGTAAGTGCCGTAGTGACGATGTTTTCTCGAGCTCTGCGAGTGTTGCGCCAGCGCCTGCGGTAACCGTACTTGGCGAAATGTGGCAGCGTGCGGGGGGTGGGCAACAGTAACGTCGACGGCGATATCGGTACTGTGAAGCCCGTATGCAGCAGATATGTAAATGTCCATTCCTAGCGCGGGATTGCGCCTTGGGCGACGACGGCAAGGGTTTTTTCCGCCGCCTTGCTTCCTTCGCTGCTTCCCGTCGCGGTTCCTCCCCTCAACAGGAGCTCCGTGACTTCGTTACCCGTTTTGCGTTTAGTATCCAAATAATGCAGGCGCGACAGGTTTCCGCCCGCCGCCCGCATTCGTAGTTAATTTATGAATACCCTCCCACGCTTCTGTGCAACAATGTACAACCTATAAATATTTACCACCACTTTTCTCAATTTGTTTATTAAGGCAGTCCTTCCCGAGCAACTGCCGCGTTGCTTCAGGTTTCGGCGCCGGTTCCCGCCACTTCCGCTAACCTGCGTACCCTGAGGTCCTACACCCCTCACCGCCCTCGCCTGTGGTTCCTGTGCCCCGCTCCCGCCTCCCTTCCCCTCTTACTTTCTCATTCGCTGATGTACGCCGAGATTACATAGCCTTGATTGCTCCACCGCCCTGAAGCCGACGGTCTCTCCCCGGTGTTCCTGCGAATTTTGCTCCGGCTGGCTGGAGGTGTCCATCCACAACGCGACTGCTTATATATGCTAACCAAATTCGTCAACCTGTGCTGCGATGGTTCTCTGCCCGAATCTGGTCGACCCTTTTTCTGTGGTGGGCGCTGTTCAGGCTCCCAGACTCAACGGTGGCATCCGCCCGATCGCGGCCGGGTTATTGCTTCGACGCCTCATCGCCCGCCTCCCAGTCCGCAAAGCTTCGACTTCCCACCAAGTGGGTGTCGGAGTCAAGAACGGCACAGACGCCATCATTCACGCGGTCCGACGCTTGACCCAGCAGCCGTCATGTCCAATGCGGCCTGCTTGATGGCTGGCCTGAAGGTAGCATTTTAGGGAGTGTAGTTCCTTCCCCATTACTGTGTCGGTATACCCTTTTTGAGTTGATGGCGGTTTTCTGGAAAACCATGGGATAGACCGGTTATATCTTCCAAGAGTAAAACACCCAACCCTTTTTCCCTTGACCCAGCGTCCTGAACTTCGCCAGCATGTCTTGGTACAACCGGATGCTCAAAACGCATTCAACAGCATTTCCCGGCAGCCCATTCTCGACACAGTCATCCAGCATGCCCCCGGGCTCGCCCGCTGGGTTCATTACTGCTACGGAGCTCGTCCTTCCTCTCTTTTGGCGATTTCACTATTCGCGAGACTGCGGACTCAACAGGGCGACCCCCCGGGGCCTCTACTTTTCGCCCTCGCCCTTCACCGCTAGTCCTCTCGTTACAGGAACGTTTCCGTCCTTCTTTGAATGCCTGGTATGCTGATGATGGTAATTTGGTTGTCACTCGCTCTTTTGCTCCTGCTGCCCTTTTTTTTCCAAAAGAATGGAGCAGAGATTGGTTTCTCCCTGAACCTCACCAAAACACAAGTTTGTGGCCTTTCCCCTGCTCTCCCGGTCCTTGCCCTACCTTGTCCTTGCTCAACGCCCAGGGCTTTACGGTTCTGGGCTCCCCAGTTGGTTCTATTGCATTTACTTCGGACTTCTTCGCATCCTGTAAAGCTGATATCGATCACGTCATCTCCCGCTTGTTGGCCCTTGATGACGCTCAGCTGGCTTATCATGTGCTTCGTTTCTGTGCCAGCGCCTGCAAGGTCGTCTATCTGTGAAGAACTCTTTCCCCCAATCAATATACGGCTTTCGCTGTCAGCTTCGACAGGAAGCAGTGGGAAGTGTTCACACAGATTCACGGCCCTTGCTCAGAGCAGCCGTGGGACCAAGCTTCCCTCCCGATCTCCAAGGGCAGCCTTGGTTTACGTCTGGCTACTGATATCGCAGAAGCTGCCTACGCTCCCTCTGTGATCGATTCTTTTCGCCTCTTCTCTTCTCTCCTCGCGTCTTCCGCCGATGTTCACGTCCAGGAAGTGCCCAGGTCAGCTATTTCTCTGCTCACAGCCCGCTATCCATCACTTTCCTCTGCACTGACCAGCACTGCTCTTTTCGAGCGCTGCAGTGCTTTGGTCCCTGGTGAACGCCTCCAAACCACTATCACGTTTGAACTGCTATCATCGGAGTTTGGCCGCCTTTTCCATTCTTCATTTGCCGCCAACAGGGCCTGCTTGCTCTCTTCCTGCGAACCCTCGTCTTGCTCTGTGTTCTCTGATAGGGGTAAATCGTCCGGAGAAGAGATACTTAGAACAACTACCCCAAGACGGAGGTGTTGCGAGCGACAAAAGTGCTACCGTGGTATAGTTGAACAAATAAAAGGCAGTGTATATGGGAGAGAGTTGAGAGGGCTACAAGCAAGTATAAAAGGGGCGGTCTACCACTGATGCTCTGCGACCAGCTTTGGAAACCTTTTCTTGGGTCTGAAGTTGACTCTCAACTTCCTACTACTCGGAGCTTGACCTGAAGTTGTCTGCCAACTTGCTTGACTCTCAAGGAGGAAGCACTTTACTCAGCTTATATAGACCTTTCGGCTAATCCTAAAGTCTCAATAACATACTAAATACCATAAAACGCATTCACGGGAATCGTGTGAACCAGAGAGACCATTAGAAGATATTTCCTCAAGGTAAATATCTAGGTGCCATACCCATGCCAGCCCCATCGACCAGGGGTGGGAATTGATGTGGCCATTATATAGACCTTTCAGAGTCACTCGTAGTATCACCCACAACCTAGAACTGTACTGACATCCACTATGACAGCGTGTCCTAAAATAAAAAATCAACCGATGAATTTGCCACACTCACCCAAATTAAAAATATCTTGCAAATTCAAAAACTGTAAAAATATCTTCCCAGTTCCAATACTGTATACAATTATGGTCCTCATCTAGATTTTTTCGTGTGCGAATTTGTGCACATCACGCCCTCGCTCAAGACGAACGTCCCGGCTCGTTCTCAATGCTCTTGTTGTTCTTGTGGGAGTTCTATCCATTCATCAGGGAGAGTATAGGGTTCACTGTAAGGATATGGTAGTAGCTCATTTCCAATATGATGAGAGAGTGTGTACCGTGCGATAACCGGCTCATCTCCTTGGTCAAGAGTTTCCGTAGATTCGGCGTATGGTTTCATAGTGTTCTCTAATGAGCTCCTCCCGTTTCACTTCTCCAAACCTTCCAAATGTGAGGTAGTAAACGTAGTATGCAAACTTTTCTGGCAACGGGTCCAGAAACGGGTATCTGAAGGAGAAAAAAACTCGCAACATAAGGACTGAGTCCTCACGAGTAAGGTGCGCCCCGTGAATGGTCTGGAAGCACATGCAAATACTAATGGCAAAAAAGGAAATTACTTCTGCTTCTCGGGTCCTCTGTCATTTCGCGAAGCCAACGTCTAATTGGTAGCCGTCCAATAATTAAGGATGCATAGTTTCCCCTGGGAGACTAGGCGGTGTTTGGGCGATCTTCTTGGCGATCTTCCTCGCTGCTCCCGACGCCTTGCCCTCTTCGATGATCCCCCGATCACTTGATGGTCCAGCTCGTATCATCATCACGGCCTCGGGAGGATCTGGTCTTCGGCTGAGGTTGTGTTTCTGAGCGGAGCAACGTAAGGTTCCCATAGAGGATATGGGACCAGTCGATATTCCATATCAGGGGGCAAGCTGTAACCTCTCAGTCGCACATCTTGGTTGTTCTTGAGAAATACGTAAACTGGACGGATAATGTTCAGATATGTTTGCGACAAGTCTCCGATAGCTACCATTCCATACCTCCTATAGAGTAATGATATATGACTTCCACAAACTCTGGACCTGCTTCCGTGAACCTTCCGTTTTGGAATGAGAATAGAACTCTGATCAATAGTCGGAAATCTTCTTGAGGTAGCAATGGTCCGTTCAACGTACGAAAACATAGGCATATATTAATGTAGAAATGGATGATTACGTGGAGTTCGTAGTAGTCACGCGTAATCGAGATGATCCATTCCCAGGCCCTTTTTCCTCCCATAGGAATCATTCTATAGTTAAAGATGAGTATGCCCGTGGTTGCGCATAGTCCTGTGTGAGAAGGAATTCTTCAGGCCTCTGATGGTAAGGGACCAGACGACGTGCATGGATTGCCCTCCTTGATCTCTTCCCTGAGCTTGAACAGAGCTTATAATGCGGGTGTCTTTCCTCCGTGACGATGCAAGGGTTCGAGTACTTTGTTTGGAAAGCCGGCCACTTCACAGCCTGTTGCATTGCTTTTCCGTGTGCTACAAGTACTTTAGAGCCGACTGAGAAAGTTTGGACTGGAGGCTCTTCATCCTTATTTCTTGTCTGTGTTAGCGCGCGGTGTGATCTCCAGCTTTCGGTGGCCAGTAGTTCGACCTCTCTACTCTCTTCATCGATAACATTTGTTTCCATATCTCTCTGTAACATTCTAGGAGCTCTTCCGTACATTAGCTCAAACGGTGACCGTCCACTTCTTCCTCTTCTTCGACGATAGCCGTATAACACTTTTGGTAAGGCATCTTCCCACTGGATTTCATTCTCGACATAGTTTTCGATATTGCTCGTTTGATGGTTCCAACCATCCTCTCCGCTTTACCGTTTGACATAGGAGCGTATGCGAGAACTGTCTTTAGCTGAATACCTTTCTCTTCCAAGAAACGAAGCAGTGAAGTTGCAGTAAAACAAAGGGCGTTATCTGAGATGATCCTTTTTGGAAGACCAAACGGTTCAATTATTTCTTTTTCGATGAATCTCAGGACCACTTCAGCATTGGCCTCCTCAACTGCAACTGCTATTGGCCATCCAGTAAGATGTTCCACCCCTATAAGGAGTATTTGTTTCCGGAAGAGGTTTCCTTGAATGGGCCGGCAAAGTCAATTGAAAAGGTTTCAAAGAGACCGGAAACTGGAAAGCCTAGAGTTGTCTTATACTTTCGTATTGGCGTGAATTTTTGACAGTTGTCGCAGCTTTTCACGAATTATAGACGTCCTTATGGATACTGGGCCACCAGAATCTCTCAGTAACGAATTTCTTGGTTGTTTCGAGATCCCAATGCCCTAACTCATCATGAAAAGTCCTCAAGATCTTCATTCTTTCTTTCAAAGGGGCCACTAGTCGAGGACCGGCTTTCGTGTGTCGGAAGAGTTTCCCATTCCATAGTGTAAAAGCCTTTTGATTCCTGCGTACCCAATTTCTGTGTTCAATATCAACCTTTCTCATTTCTAGTCCATCCAGGAATTTAATTAGTCCGTGAATATTAGCTTCGTACTCGTTATTGTTCGGCACTTGCACCTCGGCAACTCCGACGATGTTCTCGGAAGCTTTTTCATTTGGAATCAGTGGATCCCTCAAGCGGGATAGGTATCGGCAGGCTGATTATTGCGTCCGGGCCTATACACAATTTCAAACCGATATTCTGCGAAAATGTCGAGCCATCGGGCCAAGCGGTGATGTACATCTTTCTTTTGGATGCTGTCTTAAGTGCCTGGTGATCAGTTATCAAGACAAATTTCTCGAGTGATAAAAGGTATACGCGAAACTTTTTCAGTGCGAAGACAACAGCGAGCGCTTCTTTTCGCAGACTGAGTATCTCTTTCCGCATCATTCAGAGTGCGACTTGCGAATTGAACCGGGTGTAGTCTTCCGTTTTCATCTTTTTGGGACAAAACGGCACCCAAAGACCGTTCTGAGGCATCTGTCTCCACAACAAATGGTCTCTTGAAATCTGGATACATGAGCACTGGGGGGACACATAGCTTATCTTTAAGCTCTTCAAATGCGGTTTGCATTTCCTTGTTCCATAAAAATTTTCCGTTCTTTGTTGTGCTGGCATGTAACGGTGCTGCAGTCTTGGCGAAATCTTTGATAAATCTCCTGTAATATGAGGCCAGTCCTAAGAAGCTTCGAACCTCCGTCTTTGAAGCGGGCCTTGGTGCCAACTTGATTTTTTTCGTTTTCTCTGGATCCACTTTAATTCCCTCTTGATCGACGATATGACCGAGTAATTGGATAGACGTTTTCGCAAAGAAGCATTTGCTTAACTTAATTTTCAGGCTGTACGCAGCTATTTTCTCCACCACAGTCTTGACATGCGATATGTGCTGATCCAAGGTTTTTGAGAATATCACTACATCATCGATATAAACTCTTGCAAATGGAAGTCCTTTCAAAACCTCGTTCATCATTCTTTGGAATGTAGCTGGGGCATTCATGAGACCAAAAGGCATCACTTCGAACCTGAATGTACCGGCTTTGCTGGTAAAAGTTGTTTTTTCCTTGCATTTTTCATCCAATGGAATCTGCCAATAACCAGTGTAAAGATCAATTGAGGTGAAGTATCTCCCGTCCTTCAAGTCCTCGAGGATTTCCTCCATATTCGGAATCGGAAATCGATCGGGTATCATTCTCTGGTTCAGTTGTCGGTAATCGACGCAAAAACGCAGCTTTCCATCCTTCTTTGGTGCGACCACAACTGGAAATGACCATGGGGATGAAACTGGCCGAATGATATCATTTTTTTCCAGCATACTTGTAACATTCTCTGAGATAAATTGGTCATATTTTGGCGGTTGACGTCTAGGCCTGTGGTAAATTGAGTTCGGTAAGTTCAAATGAGTGAGTGACCGGTACACTTGCTTGTCTTAAATCGAACGCTCCATGCAATTACTTCGGAAGATGTTAACATGTCGGATATTATCATTGAGGCGGGGGCTGGAAGGTGCTGTACTTTTTCTTGAATTTCTCCAATTTGGCGCTGGTCCTTTTCTTGATCCTCACCCTCCAAATTTTGAAGGACCTCTTCCGGCGTGCTCACATCTTCAGATATGGAATTCGATATATTCTTGTTTTCCGTGCAATTGTAATCTTCTTTCATGCCCCGAATTCCGTCCTTTGATTCGATATTATCGCAAAAAGAAACACATTCAGGTGTCAAACCTACCCTAGAATTCCATTCTTCATCTGTTTCAAACCCAGAATCATAATCGTCCCATGTCATGTTCATTGTCCCCCGAGCGTACCCTTTCTCACTTCCGAAAGTGTTAGTTGGTTCGGAATCTTCGCTGTCATAGCTAGAAGTGAAATCTTCACTGTCCGTCTCTCTTAGATCTTCCGGATGTGTGCTTTTGTCGAAATCCAGGGGCATCTTCACGTTTCTGCCGTCAACATTAACTGAAACGATTTGGTTGCCCAAGTCAATGCAGGTCCCTAGTCTTTCCATGGTAGGACAGCCAATGATTGCATCGAAAGGGAGCTCCGGCATGACGAGAAAGTCTACATCAACTTTAGAGTCCCCAAAGAACACGGAAACCTTGTTAACAGTGCCCATGCATTTTGAGACGGTTCCATCCGCCACAGTTATTCTTCGAGTAGTTGGAATAATTTCGAGACCTAAATCTGTCACCAAAGTTTCTGAGATAAGGTTTGGAACAGCGCCCGAATCGAAAAGAGCTTGGGTTTTCATTCCCAATACTTTGACTGGTACTAGTTTAAGACGTCTTGGTGCTGTCGAGGCCGATTGAAGAAACAGTTTCTTACCCTTAGCGGACTTATTAGACCTGATAATTTTTTTGAGTTCTTTTCTCGCATCCTCTGCGTCGCCCCTCAAAAGTTGACCAAACGTTATCCCAGTTGGGGCCGATGCAAGCTCAGCCACCAAATTGTACTTCTTCACATATTCTAGTACGTCCTTCGGGATACTCTTAAATTTCTTACTCTTTCTCGTCTTCTTGGCCGAAGTGTTTCCCACCCCTGGAACAACTTGATCAAGCCTCTTGGTTCGAGGAGGTACAGGTGCTGGGATATGCTCCAGCATTCCATAATCTAGCCTAGGTTTTTTCGACAAAACGTTCCCTTCCCCATCCCTTTTTGTCACATTAACTTGACTGATTTCTTCAGCGATGGATACATTACCGGCATCCGCCAACCTTTGATCCTTCCTGTTTTGTAAGATTTTCATCTCTGGTCCTGACTCACTCCTCGCGTCCGATAAATTTGCTCTTCTGTTGTCTTTAGACCAGCAGTTACTTTCATGATGCCCGTAACGACCGCACTTTCCACAACGAGTGTTTCTATGTGGATTATCAGGACACCTATTTGCAAAGTGTCCAGGCTTGTGACAGTAGGAACAGACTTCTGCGGCCTTGGGGGCCCCAGACTGGTTCTTCTTAATGGTAAGAGTAAGGCTTTCCAACTGCGAGGTTATCATGTCAAGTCGATTATCGAATCGGGTTTCCAACCTTTCTTCCAAGTTTTTGACATCGCTCCTGACTGATTCCAATGCTGCTGCGCTAGTCGCTGGCCTTTGATAATTCTTTTCAGGATGTACGATAGATAGATGTACGGGTTTCCCTCGGTACACTTAGTGACTGAAACGTCTCCGAATTTTTGACAAATTCTACTATGGTACCCTTCAGTTCATTAAAAGTGTGAGGGCCCTTGATGAGGAGGAAATCGGAGAGCCGCTTATCCCCCATCGCCGCCTTACGCAGCATTCCGTACTTGGCTTGGGCGTTGAACCCAGCCTTTTCATAGAGATCACACAAGTATACCAATGAGCTTAACAAATCGTCGAAGTTGAGCCGGGCCTCTATGGCGGTACGAATCATCTCATCTGGTTCTACCTGCTTAGCATATTCTTTCACAAGCCACTCACATACCTCACCGAAGTTACGCCCATTCCCGTTAAGAGACCACCCGTTGATAAACTTGGCCTTATATTTGTGCTTTGCGTCACCATGAAGATAGGCGAAGATACTTTCGGCCTTCTCTTCATCGCTCTTCTCACGCATCACAACGTTGACATATGTATAGAGAAACTCCTCAACGTCTTCATTCTTGCCCCCTGTGAACGTTATACGAGCAGCGTTGAGATCCATGATTACAGAAAAGAAATCCCCTCGAATGGTTCCCTAAGACTGCTCAACTCGAATACCTCGGGTGCAACCCCCTCCACAAGAGTACCAAATGATAGGGGTAAATCGTCGGGAGAAGAGATACTTAGAACCAACTACCCCAAGACGGAGGTGTTGCGAGCGACAAAAGTGCTACCGTGGTATAGTTGAACAAATAAAAAGGAGTGTATATGGGAGAGAGTTGAGAGGGCTACAAGCAAGTATAAAAGGGGCAGGGTCTACCACTGATGCTCTGCGACCAGCTTAGGAAAAAGTTTTCTAGGGTCTGAAGTTGACTCTCAACTTCCTACTACTCGGAGCTTGACCTGAAGTTGTCTGCCAACTTGCTTGACCTCTCAAGGAGGAAGCACTTTACTCAGCTTATATAGACCTTTCGGCTAATCCTAAAGTCTCAATCAAACATACTAAATACCATAAAACGCATTCACGGGAATCGTGTGAACCAGAGAGACCATTAGAAGATATTTCCTCAAGGTAAATATCTAGGTGCCATACCCATGCCAGCCACCCATCGGCCAGGGGTGGGAATTGATGTGGCCATTATATAGACCTTTCAGAGTCACTCGTAGTATCACCCACAACCTAGAACTGTACTGACATCCACTATGACAGCGTGTCCTAAAATAAAAAATCAACCGATGAATTTGCCACACTCACCCAAATTAAAAATATCTTGCAAATTCAAAAACTGTAAAAATATCTTCCCAGTTCCAATACTGTATACAATTATGGTCCTCATCTAAATTTTTTCGTGTGCGAATTTGTGCACATCATTCTCCACTCTTCTCACCCCCACCGTGGCACATACCTCTCCACGCAATCATGGGTTGTTGCTGTATCTTCCGTCTCGGCATGTCTCTCTTTGCTGGCAACACGCGCTGTCCCGTCGGCTCAAGGCGCTGTAATGAGTTGGCCCCGCTTCTCGATCTCGATAGTAAGCACACTCTTACTTTCAAATACGAAGACGGTCAGACCCGCCGTTACATTTTCCTCCGCAATTCTCTGTGCCGCTTTTGCAAGGATGTTGGCATTACTGCTCTACTCGAACACCCCCTTCCATCTAGCTCCACCTCTGCTCCTTCACCTTCAGCGCTTCGTGTTGAAGTTTACATTCCAGGGGCTTACGGCCTAGATCACCGCGATCTAGCCTTGAATGTCACTGCCGCCCATCCCTCGTCCAGTCCAGAGTCCAACAGGGCACCCTGTGCGGAGTCGCTGCAGCAGCCTTCGCCGAATGTACCAAACATTCACACTACGGGGACGTCTGCCGTTCCTCTGATATCCTGTGATGTGCGCAAAAATTGCACACGAAAAAAAATCCAGAAGAGGACCAAATTTGGATACAATATCGGAATTTGCAAGATATTTTTTAATTTGGATGAGTGTGGCAAATTAATGGATTGATTTTCTATTTTAAGACACGATGTCATTAATAGATGTCATTACACGTCCAACTTCGTCATACTTTTCGAAGACGTCGCAGTATTTAAAGTTCGAAATCGACGTCGTTGAAGCAACCCTCCGCCATCAACTACCTCATCGGCTCACCCCTTTTTTGGCCCTTAACATGACCAACCTCCGCCCGTCCCTCACCATTACCAAGTCATCCGAGGCCGTCGTCCACTCAACGCTCTGGCCCTGATGTCAAATGGTCCAACCGACTACGATGATTACTGTAGAAGATTGGACGGGAACGCGTTCGGGAGTTGGTCCGCCGTATCTGCTTCGAGCAGGCAGAAGAGGAAGAGGAGGAAGAAGAGGAGGAAGAGGAGGATGAAGCTGAGGACTAGGTGGAACCGTGAGAGCCACTATTGTACAACGGTGGAGGGGCTCCCATGGAGAACGAAGGAGATACTGAGGGAATAATTGTGATCTCTGACTCTTCTGACGAAAATGAAGAGAGGGCTGAAGAGGAGGATGAGGAGGATAAGGGGGAGGGAGACATGGAAAGTGCTGGAATAGTGGGAAGGAGCCGGAAAATATGCAACAGCTGGTCCCGACTCTGGAACCGGATAGGGGCATCTTCAGTGGTCTAGATATTTCGCAGGAGGCAATGGAGAAATCTAAGCCGTTCGTGGATATTTGTGGGACTGACTCGGTGTAAGATATTTCGGGGGAACTGTTTGGCTTTGATATAGAGGAATAAGGTATTTAGGAAAGAATCTAGATATTTATCCTGATAGTATCTGCTGTTAGTCTTTCTCGTTCACATGATTCCAGTTGATGCATTTTATGGCTCTCAGTATGTTTCTTTGAGACTTTAGGGTTAGCCAAAAAGTCTATATAAGCGGAGTAAATTGCTTCCTCTTGTGGAGGTCAAGCAAGTTGGCAGACAACTTCAAGTCAAGTCCCAAGTAGTTGGAAGTTTACAGTTAACTTCAGACCAAAGAAAATTTTTTCCTACGCTAGTCACAGAGCATCAGTGGTAGACACTGCCCCTTCCATACTTGCTTGTAGTCCTCTCTACTGTCTTCCTTATCCAATCCTTTTTTTTTCGTTCAACTATACCATGGTAGCACTTTTTCGCTTGCAACATCTCCTTCTTGAGGTAGTTGGTCCTGCCTATCTCTCCTTCCGACGATTTACCCCTATCATCCTGCTTATTCAAATCGGCATCGACGTCTATGGTGCCTCGAGCCCGAAGGCGTGCAGTTCTTCCGCCACGTTGCCGCCCACGCCACTAAACGCCATAGTTCC
Organism: Kappaphycus alvarezii; assembly: GCA_002205965.3. Classification (NCBI taxonomy): domain Eukaryota; phylum Rhodophyta; class Florideophyceae; order Gigartinales; family Solieriaceae; genus Kappaphycus; species Kappaphycus alvarezii. Next base: position 227,643 of record NADL03000118.1, read on the forward strand.
CCTCCCCGTCAAGAGTTTCACGTTTTCGTTTCCCTTTTAACCTTTTGCCAGCACAGCATGCAAGCCCGTCAGGTCCTCTCCCGACTTCTCTCTGATTAGTTTCGATTTTACTCTCCCCAGCGCCTCTGAGTGCTTGTTCCCACCGCCGTAAAGATGTTCCCCAACCCAAAGGCACGCTGCTACTGCCGTAATCAACGCAGCATGCCTGCTGGCCGTCCTTGAGCCGGGTTTTTTGGGAAAGTTAAGAGATACTACTGATCAACTCTCTATGATATTACAGGCACAACTCACCGTATCTTTCAAATATTAAAGCACCTCACATCCCCCCGTGCGGAGAATGGCGATAGCAGAAGACTTCCATGTACTGTAAAGTAGTTTGGTTGGCTCTGTTTCTGTACTGCCACCGGAAAAGCTGATTTTAGTACTAATTTTTATCCAGGTTTTGGTTATGTAAGGAGGGGATGATGGGGGGCACAGGGACCTTTATTTAAAGAATTAAGTGAGCCTGCTAAACAGACACAACCTGGCAAGGACTTGACGAATGCCTAATCCAGCAAAAGGAAGAAAATCCCCCCATTGAAATTTCGGCAAAAAGAGAAATGGACAGGGTTGAAAAACCCCCGGTGTAAGCGATATGCTTACAGAAAGCGACGACGAAAGCCACATATTCTCGAAGTGAACGATCATGAGTAACACCAGTAGGACAGCAACAGCTAGGACCCCTGGCTTGCTGTGACAAAGACGGTACTGGTTGAGTGCGAGAGGGTACGCTGAGCATTACTGAGTTTGATCGAGGAGAACGACCTTCTAACGAGCCTTTCCCAGATCGACGATGTACGGTTGGAGCGAGGGATGGTAATCTCTCTAGAGCGTCAAAAACCAAATTCGACAACACGAAGGCTCCGAAGCGAGGACGGGCGAACCGTAAGACACGCTTGGGCTTAATGCCTCGTTTTCCAAGCTCAGCATGGCCCGGGCGCCGAGCAAAGTGAAACAAATATTGAAAGAGACTAGTCGTAAAGGTTGGAAGAGTGAGAAAGGGGGTATTCAAATGGAAGTGATTGTAAGCTGGGACGCAGAGAATAAATTCTGGAGGCCAGTGGCTTGAAAGTAGCCGGTCTGGAGACGAAACTCGCTTCTGGAAAAAGTAGAGGGAACAAAAAGAACCGGAGGGCTGTAGGATAACCTGGTTGAGTTGAGAGGGGTGAGACCAAAGAGCGTGTCCTTTTGATGTTCGATAGCAATGATAAAAAAGAAGTAAAGCATACCGCAGAGGGATCCTTCTTGATAACGTCTGACGTGCACTATAGTTGCGCTCGGAAATATCTAGAAGAAGACCTGTGTCGGTTTCTTCTATGAATTTGATGTCAGTACAAGTAGAGGTTCTCGGTGATACTAAGAGTGACTCTGAAAAGTCTATATAATGTCACATCAATTCCCACCCCTGGCAGATGGGTGGCCGATGGGTGGCGGGCATGGGTATGGTACCTAGATATTTACTTTAAAGAAATATCTTCTACTAGTCTCTCTCGTTCACAGAATCCTTCAATGTATTTTATGGCTCTTAGTGTGTTTGCTTGAGACTTTAGAGTCAGCCAAAAAGTCTGTTTAAACTGATTACACTGCTTCCTCTTGTGTAGGTCAAGCAAGTTGGCAGACAAATTCAAGTCAAGTCCTAATTAGTTAAGAAGTTGAGAGTCAGATTCAGACCCAAGAAACGTTTTCCTTACGCCGGTCACAGAGCATAAGTGGTAGGCCCTGCCCCTTCTGTACTCGCTTGTAGCCCTCTCAGCTGTCGTCCTTACGCACCTATTTCTGTTCGCTCAACTATACCTTGGTAGCACTTTATACCTTGCAACACATCTTTTTTGAGTTAATTGGTTCTGATTATCTCTTCCCCCAGCTATTTACTCCTATCAAAGGGTTAGGTGTTTTTACTTTGGAGGTTATATATATTATCCATGTTCCCAAGTTGAGGGCGATTTCTTTCAGCGACTCGCATAGTTTATGGTCACTTTGAACGCAGACTGCTTGTTTATTGGCTGTGAGCTAACTTTACAGTTAGTAGAAGCGCTCCATTTATTTTATTGTAAATACTTGTCACATTTGCGTGGTAATTTTATAGGACTCATAACCTTTGCACTATTAGCAGTACAAAAACCCCTTTAAAATCTCTTGTCAGTCATGTTAGTGGTTTGGATTGACTACTGTTGATCGGAAGATTAGCAGTTGCCTGTCCCTACTTGGCTTGTGTATTCAAATCGGACCGAGCCAGTGGCCTTGGAGTTTTCATCATTTGTTCCAAATTTCAAACAGATATTTTTAAAGCTTAAAAACGTTTGCTATCGATCTCTAGTACAGCCGTAAACTATCAATCTAAGGTGGGGTCTTTTTTTTTCAACGACACGCGATTTTAAGGTCAATTCCAATGTATCCTGATTGTTGACTTGGCTACTAGCTCCGTTCCACTTATCATATGGCAACGCTCAGATATACTTGGTGGTAATTTTTCGTTGTTTCACTCTTGGAAGATATATTTGAGCTATTCTAAAGTTTTCCAGACAATTATAGTCGACTCAGAAAGGTATGCCGACACAGTAGTGGTGGAGAAACTACGCTCCCTAAAAGGCCATCTTAAGGCTGACCACTAAGCAGGCCTCACTGTAAATTATCGCTACTGCAGCGTGCCTTTGGTCCAAAACCCCCGAACCGGATAGAGGGGGAAAATTTGGGGTTTTAATGGTTGAAAAATAGGTTACCCTATGTTCCAAAGCACATCAAGTAATTGGCAGAAGTGGTCGGCTGTATAGGGAGGTGAACGGGGTTTGTTTGCTGCCATTTATGTGAAGGTTGGTCCCATTAGTTTTCATTCAAATATGGCTTGCATGAATGCGGTTTTTCATGGAACGTAGTTTGCCCCATTACTGTGTCGGCACACCTTTTTGAGTCTTTTGCGGACGTCTAGAAAACGTTAGGATAAATCGAATATATCTTCCAGCAGTAAAAACACGTAACAATTCCCTCTCCAAACAAGGTTTCTGGTTGCACTTCGTTCAGTTACAAATACTGTATATCCCGTCATATTATTCGGATTCGAGTCAATGAGAATGATGATCTTCGCACACTTGTTTAAAGCCAGTGAACTGTAATCCCCCCTTTCCGGGCCAAGAATCAATATTATTGGTCTCTTAACACGACTATTGTTATTTTGATAGCACTTTCTTTACTCTAGTGTTACCCAGTGACGACTTATCTCGCGTAACGCACTTCCGGCGGGTAGAAACAACTGCTCACATCTTTCATACATTAAATTCACCTTTTTGAGTCGATTGTGGTTGTCAAGAAAACTTTAGGATAGATCGAATATATCTTCCAACAGTAAAAACGCCTAATACTTTCCACCTTAAATAACCCAAAATCTCCCTTCTTTACTTATCGAACTATATTAAAATGGGGAATGTGGGTGCTTTAATGTTTGAATGATATGGTCATTTGTGGCCCGAAATATTTTAGAGGGGGATCTGGGTTGCTCTACTGATTGGAGATACAGTACGACTATTTTTCGAAGACTATGACGGGCAGTTATGTGTATTAAAGAGTCCGAAAATGAGACTGAGTCATGAGATACGACCTCACAGGGCTGTTGACCAGTATACGCTATTAGTTTTCCATTACATCTGGCTCAAGACCTGCCAGCAGGCATGCTGCGTTGAAGTTTCGGCCTCGGCAGCGTGCCTATGGATGAGGACAGCTCGTACCTTGCAATAGGTCTACATCGTCTTAACGTCCAAGTTCTCGGCGACATCGGTTGGCACACTGCAGTGTCTGGGTCTATTAAAAACCAATTGAAACTATAGCTGCAGTTATAATCAAGTTGAATGATATCTTTACGCATATGGACAATTAGACTTCAGATAAGTATCCAGTGTGCCTGGCCTCTTGATTTGTCTGCTTTTCTACCTCCTAACAGATCTTGTAACATAGAATTTGGCTAAAGCCACTGTTATAAATCATTAATTCCCATATCTCTTTCAATGCAATTACTTTTACCAATTTCTTGAGATCTTATTATATATTGGCGATCAAACGTCCGTCTTGCGAGAGAAGTGAGAAAAATAACGACTCACTTAGTTAAGTCGCTACCTTCCCCATTTCCAGCCACATGGATATAATGCAAATTAATAGGACTCATAACTTTTGAAGCATTTGCAGTAACCTAACCCAATTAACCCTGTTTCCTCCAGAGTAGATATGCAGTATTTTAACCCTTTATTGTCTTAAGTAAACTTTACTGTCACACGTTATCTGTTACTATTCTTCCAATCCGATACTGCTCAAAATTTTAACACTCTGTTAATCGCATTGGTTCATGAGATGCGGCGAATATGTGAACTGTGAAGCCGTCCAACGAATCAATCCTATCGTATCGTCTCAGTTTGTCCTCAATAACTTTTATGAACGCTGTTGCAGCTAAGGTTTATGACAGAAAAGTAATAAAAAACGAGCTCCTCTTTAATCCCCTGTTAAGCTCCATGTTTCACGTTGTTGAAGTCATTTATTATAGTCCATAAAGATAGCCTATTTCCAGTCCATTACAAAAGGCGATGTACAGAGTACCAGAGAAGTAATTCTCTAAATTCCATCACAATAACCTTGGGAATGATGGGTTCATTGTCTGACACTTCTAGCGGGGGGGTCCAAATAAAGTTTGGAGATAAGAAAAGGAGAAAAGGGAGACTATATATTATCTTAATAAACAGTGATGAATTGAAAACATTTCGGAAATGTGGAAGAAGTTGGAAAGAAAACTACCAGGGAAAAGCAGAGGGGAAACTGATCATGTAATCGCATATGGTCAGGAAATAAGACATGAAAGAGCATCTGAACCGTTTTTTTGCTCTCCGTACAAATATGATTTTAACAGCCGCACTTACAATTACATTATCAGTTTTTTTCGTTGTTTAAATGGGGAAAAGGAGGGACCAATAAAATACAAGTTCGATTGTATAATGTATTTTACCATTTTCATATACTTCCCTTCTCCTTATCTTATACTAATCACTAGGAACACTTTCTATCCATTCCTAGAAAATCAAGGTAAAAGAATTGAGCAATTAATTGGTGTTTACGGTATAATATTCCTCTCAATAGTTGTTACTGGCCTTATCCGACGACTAAATGAAAGCTTTATCTATTCCTTCTCCTAGCTGGAAGTGTAATACTGAAAAAGTGTATGTTTTGGTTTTAAAACACAGTAAATTTTCGTTAGGAATGCGGAGTGTCCCTTTTTGAATATATTAATTTTCTATGTATTACCAATGGCATTAAACTTACTGGTTTGGGGAGACTGCAGGCTTTTCTTTGAACATTTTCTCTTCTTTCTCGATACTTTTGAGAGCAGAGTATCAATGAAATTCTGCTCTGAAAATACAGTAATGCAAATAATTATATGACTGCTGTTATAACCTCAGCAAATGTGCTGACTATGGTTAGTCTCAAGAGGTGGAAGATTCCCATGAGAAAACTATACATTATATAGTCTAGGCCTTGAAATCGCATTGTATTTATCCATCTTGACTGGAAAGGCTACCGTAAAACATAATATAAATGTGAAAAGGAACTTTTCGAGTTCACTAGGCACTTATATCACCCATCCACCTGTATCGGACTGCGCTTTATCGTTAATTGATCGCCTGCTTTAATATTTATTTCTGTACTTTCTTACTGTATAAAGTCTTTGCAGAAGAAGCAAATTAGCCGTGGGAAAAGATCTACCATAATCCAACAAAAATATCCAAAATACTCGCTGAGTGAAAAAATTGTTGGCCGATATCAAATGTTTGTGCAGACGCGCACCTGGAAGCCACCAAAAGCGTACTTTATATCTATCTCTCTTCAAATTGTAAACACTCCGCTTATGAAACGCTTATTGCTTCAGGATAAATGTCTTACATTTTAGGGTACCCATATTTGGCGGATAATTGGGTTTTTTTCAGTCTATTACTTAATATGTATTGATTCCACACGTGAAAATTATTATAAATCAAACTATTTTCATTTAATTGTCAAAAGGAAAATTTTTCATTTTGTGGGAGGAAATGCGTACGGAAAACTTTCAGATACAAAATTTCGGTTCATAACTGCACAGCCTAGCTAGAGTTCGACAATTTTCCTCATCTGTAATTCTAATATAAATTAAATTTTGGAACGTAAGCATTATTTTTTAATTTACGGGCAGGATTCATTCGCATTGTAAGCTTACACCAGTCCAACTTTATATTTCGTACTCGAAACTGCTGAACTAATAATGAAGTAACGGACAGATAGTTCTTTATCACATGATGCAAAAATATTATTTCTATTTCCTAAATGAATCTTTTACATTTTGGGGAGCATTATTTGGTGTTTTGGTGTTTTGCGTTTTAATTTTTTTAATTTTTCTCATATTTAACTTTTAATGATTTACATTCATCAGCTTCTGTGTCAAAATAGTCTTTATTAGTAAATTGTGACAAGATTTAGACGAGAACATGAAATTTATAATAAAAATTCACGAAATTATAGCTTCACATATGTTAGAATCAATTTGGAAGACAATTGTAAATTAAAATAGGTTAATTAAATGTCCGTTTTGCTCTAAATTTTGTAATATTTTTACAGTAAGGCATCTTACATATAAAACTAATTTGATCTTTGTATTCTAGGAAGTCAAAATAGTGTCAATATAATTATCATGACTTAAATTTCGTTTACAAAAATTTTTAACTGCTTCCTTTCGCTGATTCGAATTTTTCTGTTGAGTTCATTCTCATTCTACTAATTATAAAAACTTATTTACGTACACCTACGAAGCAAAATGAGTTGATTCCTTTGCTAATGAATATAATCATTGATTATTGTAACCATTTGACAAATTTTCAATATCATGAAAAGGTAATGAATGTCTATATTTTCCAAAAGTGTAAAGATTTCGCGATTAAGACGTATTACTGCCTTGAAATACGTCAAAATTTTTTGACAGTTACATTTACGTGGTTTTAATATACTCGTGAATATTTTTTAATTCGCAGATGTCCTCAGAGTGGTTAAAGATAAGGAACCTAGGGAAAGAGATGAAAGAATGACTAACATATTAACATGGTGATAATTTTGACATTACGTTGTAAAGATTATTTTCGGTTCTCGCTTCGGAACAATTCTAAACGACCAAACGCGTACAAAGTGAATAATATTGAAATTGCGAAACAAAATTTGAAATACTTCACTTAAAGAAGTAGTGTCATTTATTAATAGAATTTAGTTAGGTGAAGAAAATAATCGTATAACGTTTCCTGTGATCCATTCTAAGATAACTCACAATAAGTAACCTTTACCTAGCTTGGTAGGCACAATTTTCGGAAAATATTTTAAAATTATTAAACATGAAACAGTACAACATTTATATTTTTCAACGTTTTGTAAGAAAAATTTTTTAGTTTAATATAGCGAGTAAAAATCTTGAAATTGAAAATTTCAATGTAAGGACTGAAAGCATAACTGGGGTGTTTTACTTTTTCAGCAACTTTGTAAAGTATACCTCAAAGCTGTGAAATACAGTGTCGAAAATTTATTTAAAAAAAACTTGATTTGAAAGCTCATGTGAATAATCTTATTACACTTATTCTAAAAATTAAATATATTTGGATGGTAAAATCGTGTAAATTTCAGTGAATCTTTTTTGAAATATACTGATAAAATTTTCGAAAAATCCTAAACAGTTACCACTCCTGATTTTTCAAGCATATTGTTTAGTTATATCTCATTGTTAGAATTGTTTATATTAATAAATTTATAGAATTGTTATTTTGTCTGCTTTACGTAAAGATATTGCATATAAAAATTAATTGAACCATTGAATGCAAGATTTGAGCTCTATTTTATTCATATAAACGATAAAAATTATTACAAGCTTGAATTTATCATTTCCTATTGCGATAATGTATGATAGAATAATGCATTTCTGACCATTTCACAGATCAGTAAACCTATCTTCAAGTATAATAATTTTATTTATATCCTACAAAATAGAGAACCTTGGCTCAATTTAGATGATTGGAGATTTTCGCAGACGAATGACATATTTCTGAATATGCACATACAACATTTCGTTGTTAACGTGAATTACATTTTGTCTTTGTAGTCAGTCGATAACTTCATTAGGGAGAAAAATGTTAGGTGATAGGAGATAATTATTTGTAGCTTTAGATTTTCGTAAGTGTATGGGGGAAATTAGAGTATCTTATGAAATTTCAATAGTTAGTTCAGAAAATTGTCACGCATACTTCGAGAAATTCCATTCGTCGAATTTATGTCATATGAGTAATCAGTCTGCTTAGTCATTCCATTTTAGATACTATTTCTGAGACAATTTAGTCACTATCGAGAAAGGCAAGAAACCAGACGGTAACTTCAAATGTATTAAAACATTTAATTTAAAACATAATATATAAATTTGTAACTAAAAACTTAGAATTACTGTACGGGTCTTGAGAATGAGAGGGAAAAACAACATCTAGGCATTATTGAGTGTAATAAGTATTTGGGATGATATTTTAAATTATATAAAAATTTGTAATATTAAGTCAAAAGTTTTCAACTCGGAATGCTTCAATATTATATACTTGCGTTATTTGGATAATAATGAAATACGCTCTACGACATTGATCTCAACCCATTAGCTGAAACTAGAAAATATATTTTCTCTTCTCGACATGACAGTTCCCCAATAATAAATTCACAAAATGATCCAACTTTCTATAGGCAAACATTAAAATTTAGATTTACGGAGAAATATTACTTGATGATGTTTTCACATTACTCTCCTAATTCCTAACTCAGTTATTAGGTAGTATTGATATCATTAGTTTATTTTCAAGAACTATATACTTATTCCAGTAACAGCTTCAACTGAATCGTCTCTTCTTTATCAAGTTCAGAAATTTTCATTCAATTTGTCCAGGTTAGCCAAAAAGTGTGATGTAGACATTTCGTTATTGAAAAAATCCTTTATGACTTCATTTTAATCATGTATTCTTTAGAAGCGGTCGAGTGAGTAGCTTTATTTTAACGGCTTACAAACGTATAAAATATTATTCAATAAGCTTGACTTACTTTACAAGTTTAAGTTCCATGTTAGAAATGTATTTAAAAATCACTATGAATAATTTTTTTAAAAAAACAATGATTTATTCGGTTTACATATTTCGAAATGTACTTGGAAGGACTCATTCTGTGAGAATTACAATCACACCTTATTCTAGAAAAGATCTGCTCTGAAAACCATGAAAGAGATCGATCATTTAGAGTCAAGTCCATTGCCCCGAAATCATGAAACAATCGTGAAATCTATCTCATTTGATTTTTAGTTCGCAGTGCTAGTGTACTTATTGAGTTGTTCTCTTTAAATCTGTCTGTTTTTGTTTAATAACGAACTGATTAGGACGTGCTTGATCGTCTGTGGCCAGATTTGTTCTTATATTATATATTTCAATCCGAATTTCATTTGAAACTGAAGAATGCATAGCGCGAAGACAATATACATGGTAGGAATAAGTTGTTATACCACGCAGTTGATAGCCTTGATTGTATGGTGCTCCAGCTTACGCAATCAACTATTTTTCTGATTTCAATTGCCCTTAGTTATCCCAATTGTGTTTCGCAAGATTCAATTGACAAGTAGTTGGGCTCAAGAGGTCGGACTCCACTACCTATTGGCTTTCGCCATTGCTTGAATGGCTCAGCGAGTGAATATAAGCTATGATTTTGACTTGCTCTCGAGTACCCAATGATAAGAGGGATTCCTGTAACCAGAATTTTCGCGTCACCAATTAGAGCGTGAACCGCCTAGGATTAGTATTGCACAACGGTAAGAGGTTAGTCTTCGTAACGACTAATTTTTAGTAAATTTTTGCAAAGAATTTCAAATTCTTCCTTTGTACAGTTCTTGCTCTCTCGCGAGTCCTGCAGTTACCATTTGAGGAAGAATTTCGAAATCCAAGCTTCTCCTAAACTATCTTCTGTGGGTTCTCTCTGCGTGTGCTGGCTTCAGACATCGACACAAATCTTTACCCCAAGAACCTACATCATGGAGAATGGCGATCCCGCGAATGGCGAGAATAAGGAGGACGGATCTCCGCGCGATCGTGAGCAAAGAATTAACATCCAGGTACGTGTCATCTAACCATTCTTCTCTATCTACTGTACACCTTGATTACTGAAGGTATCAGCGCGATTTGTGTTTGTAAGAGGGACTGTGTATGCCAACAACATTCTGCGAGAGCTTAGGAACTCATTTTAAAGTGAAACAATCATACTTTAAGTCCTACGAACATTCAACTGACATGGCCCTTACCACACTGAACGGATCACTGACTTCCTAACTCATAGATTCGCGACTGTGATGGTTCTGTTCTGCAATTCAAAATCAGGCCTACCTCTAAGCTACACAAATTAATGGATGCGTTCTGCTTTCACAATGGTGTGCCGAAGGGATCATTCCGTTTCCTATGGGATGGAAGGCGTCTCAACCGAAACGACACCGCTGAATCTTTGGATATCCAAGACATGGACGTTGTTGACGCTCTAACATTCCAATCTGGAGGAGGTATTATGTAATATCCCAGAAACTCAAGCAAAGGACCCTTTGCTAGGTGTATCAATAAATGATCAATCCATCCGCCGGCTTAGGTAATCCCTGCGAGGACTGACTGCGGTGTATACCCCATTGCGAGAATTGAATGACCTCTTCTCCTTTCTTGATTGCGGGGGAAAATGGGGAAGGGGGAAACGTTTGGGTGTTTTACTGTTGGAAGATATTTCCGACCTATCTCATGGTTTTCCAGACAACCGCAATCGACTCAAATGGGGGAATGTGGGGTGCTTTAATATTTGAAAGATATGGTCGGTTGTGGCCTCGAATATCCTAAAGGGTGACTAGTATACCTCTTAATTTTGGGGGGAAAGCCTAGGTGGCTAAATATTTGGAACTTGGCGTCATTTCCCGAGGAGGAAAATGCTTTGGTGCTTTACAGTTGGAAGATATATTCGACTCTATCCCAAAGTATTCCAGATAACCACAATCGATTCAAAATGACATTCCGACACCGAAATTGGGGAGGAACTGTGCTCTCTAAAGGGCCACCTTAAGACTAGCCATCAAGCAGGCCACATTGGTCATGGCGGCTGCTGTAGCGTGCGGTTGCATAAACCCCTCCAAACCTCTCCGTCGGTCTCATTTGCCCTAACAAATGGAAGCCGGTTGTTCCGTGAGAAATGAAGCAAAATTTATGTAAGCTTACACACTAAGAGATCAGCGACGTGCCCTGATCACTCTAGAGGACGGGCTGGAGATCAGATCATGTAATGAGATTTCACTGTAGTAATGTTTAGTACAAGGCCAGTGATACAGGTTTACCAAAATTTCCCCTTAAAAGAAGCAGAATGACTGAAGCCTCACTTTGAGATATGATCTTTCTTTCAAAATATTAAGCTACCCTAGCTTTCACCCCCGAAAGGCGGGTGTAAGGGCTGAGTCCTACGAATGTACAATGCAACTAGGTTGGCCTATCGGGACCACGACCTTCTGAGCATTTCAGCTACTCGAAAGTACCTTTTAGCCTGAAGGGAACAGGATCGCCATTGTTCTTATCTCCACGCGTGGAGGGTATGTCCTTTGCGGTTAATAACCGCCACTGGCTCTAAATTAGTAAAGCACCAAAAGTCTCCCCCTTCGCAGGGTGCTCTTATTATGCATTTTCTTAGATTAACGAGGTGGCACGATGGGTCACTAGTCGAGACTTGGACGATACTCTGGGCGAGGGGCATTCTCCTTCAACGGCGGGCCGCGTTTACGATCACAAAGCCAGTTGCTTGTTGATTGGGCTACCAGCTATTTTTTGGTGGTGGAAATGGTCGGATATGTACGGTACATTCTACCACATGGTTTGAACGCAAGATCATAGGGCTCCTAACCTTCACAGGACTCGCAATTAACCCATCTTGTTTACCCACCCTTGATCGCCCGGTGATTCGGGAGAAGTGGAGATGGACAGCAAGTGGCCTGGGAAGACGTGGTGGTATATCTTTACGAGTTGTACAGTATGGCACAGAAGCGTGCGGAGGGAATTCAGAAGTTAACTACGAAGGCAGGCGGCGGGTGGAAACCTGCCGTGCCTGCATCACTTGGAGACTAAACGCAAAACGGAAAAACGGGTAACGAAGTCGCGAAGCTCCTGTTGATGCGAAGACAGCGTGATCAGATTCTGTCGCTGAAAAGGCGGTTTAATTTGTTCAACAGTTCGGTACAGTACCAGTTTGTTTCTGGGGAATTTTATATAGGAGGGAAGATTAATTTCTGAATAAAGGGAGTTTTCTGATCATTACCCGATAAGAGCATACGTTTGGGTATGATACGAGCTTTAGGGAATGTGAGGCAAAACAGTGCCGGTTCCGGCGATGAAATCGCAGAGCTTAAATTCTTGATAAATATTGCGAAGGCTGGTACCTGGGGTGGCCGGATTTCTCGGACAAGAAAGCAACAATTGTTGAACAGTTTGAGCACATATGAGCACGGCTGTCCTAAAGCATTTTACTCGCTCAGAAGTCCTATTTTGTGCCTTTTTCGAGCTACTCATCTTTAATTTTTCAATCGTCAAACATGTACAAAAAAGGGCATTACTGGTTGTCATTCAGGGTCCAGTAAATGATTAAAAGCAAAAGACCTTTCAAAATTTGCTTGAGAAGCGTTGACTGGTACTGGGCACTCTACTTAATTTATTTGTCCGGTTAAATTTAGAAGAAAAGTTTGAGAAATTTTATGTATGAAAAGGAGGATAGTGTTTCTGAGTGATGCCAGTTGCTCTCTAAGGGACAGAGCTGACTGCAGAAGAAGAAGAAGAAGAAGACTTTACCAAGCAGGAAAGGGGGGGCTAGCGGTCCTCAAAAGGGGAAAAATCTGCAGAAATATTTCGAAGAAAAGCTACAATGCATTATTGGAGTACTGCTGAATAGGGGGAAATTGTTAAGAGAAGGTGGCAGTTAAACACAAGTTTCTCAACGGCAGCGAACGCTACCGGATGGCATCCTCTGAGCGTTGAGAGGGATACGAGAGCTAGCCTGCTTTTCCTTACTTTCATTATGAAAACAACGGCATTTAATTTTGCGCAACCCGATAGAAATTCGAGATTTTGCAATATGTGTGCCGTTTCATAGCAGAATTGTTAATACGGAGTTAACAATTGGAAAATGTGTAATGACTGCGACGACGGTGCTTTCGCCCTCATCTTCCCTCTTCTCCTGGTTTTTTCTCTTTTTCTTCTTTGATTCTCCCGATCTTCGCCAGATTCGTTTTTCCACAGCGCTATCTTATTGGCTACTTCTTGATTTTAAGTCTATCGTGATCTTTTTATTGGCTATTTCCTTTCCCGTGATCTCCCGACCCCACAGTTTCTGCCACCATGCCTTCCCGACCTTCTTCTGGGCATTCCGACACCGTTGTTTCCCTAACCCATGCGTCGATGGACTATCTGGTCAAATGCGTCTCCATCTTTGATGGAGTCGTCAATCTCTCCGACCCTGCAGCCACAGCTGCATTCTGTTCTGCCGTTCAGAACTCCCCCGTGGCGACCGCTCTGGCCCCTTCTCTGCAAAACAACCCTCAGTTTCGTTCCGTCCTGCAGATCTTGACCTCTCTTGCGGCCCTTCCTCGCCGACTTCTCCAGCCACTGAACGGACAATCTCCCAATCCTGCTCCTCAGCCTCCCGCACAATCCTACGTACGCGCGGCGGCCATGCCCCCAACAGCCCCAAAACCCCTCCGCCGTCTCCTTTCCTGGCCGCCAAGGCCTCACCCATCAGGGTGACCTTTCAGCTGTTCGCATCTCCACCAAGTTTGCGGGCCGCGTCCGCCGAGCTATCGAGGCTTTTTGGCGGCAACACCAAGCGAGTTGTCGTCGTCACGTCTCCTCCGGACTTTCCTGTACATGATCCTCCGCTTTCCGCCGAGCCATCACACAAGGTGGTTTTCCGGGCTCCTGTTCCATTATTCGCTCCTCTTCCCCTCATATCTTCATGGTGTGCGCTGCCGAGCGGGATTTGGCGTCTTTGCCTCCCGCCTATACCGCCTTCCGAAACTTGGCGAAGACATCGGACAACTACGACCCTCCCGAACTCGTGTTTTCCGAAATCATGGACATCTCTTCAGACCTGTCTCCTGCCCAGCTCCGCGGCGTCCTTCCTGGCCTTCGACAAGAAATCGAACGCCTGGAATCTCCGTCCTGCTTGTGGTATCCGGCTCCTGCTTTTGCCCAATCCCTCCGCGAAATGGAGTCCGCAGCTTACCAGACTCTTTCTGCCGATCCCACCTTTGCCCGGGACATGCCTCCCCTCGCACCCCCTTCGGCTCCCGCTGTCCACTCTAAGCGCCGTCGCGCCCGTCCAGATGTGACCGATACGGATGGTTTTACCCTGGTTGCACGTCGCGGCCCTGGGCCCGCGACCTCTTCTGCTCCTAGCTCCCCCGTTCCCCCGCAGGTTGATGGTCGGTTCTCTGTCCTCGAATACGTCCCAGTTCCGGAATCAATGACCGATAATGACCAGTAGGATTGCTTCTGTCCCTCCTACTGCCCTTACTTTCCCTGCTCTTTTCAGGGCTTCGATACCCGTTCTTCCGTACATCCCTCGCCCAGTTCAAGCAGCGGCCTACGACCTCTATTTTGCCTCCTTGAGCCGTGTCATCGCTGCTCCGTCTGATGCACATCGTCATCGTGCCCTTCTCGAACTTGTCGCCCTCCCCAAACTCGTATTTCGACGCAATCATCCTCGCTTCCATCGCTCGAGCCGCTCTGAAATCTGCTCCAATCTTGCCGACCGCATTCGTCTCGCATCTTCCGGTCTTTTCGATGACCTCTTCATTGAAGCCCTCTCCCTTTTCGGGGCCTCCCACCCCCTGCTACCCATGCCGACGCCTCTCATTCCCCATCTACCCTCCAGCGCAGCCGCCGCTTACTGCACCGTGGCAGTCCTTCCCGCGCCACAGCAGCCTTACTGCACGATACCCCACCTGTTGTGCCCTCGGAAGACATCTCCGCAGACTCAAATCCCTTCACCCCACGCCCACGTCCCCCGTTCAGCCCCTCCCTAACTCTCGTCTTCCCCCTGCCGTCAAGTTTTCCGTTTCGGATGTTCGTAGAGCCATCCATAGCCTCGACCCGTCCACCGCCCCTGGATCTGATGGCCTTTCCCCTCTCTCCTGTGTATGTTGCTTCGACCTGCGGGGGGAGTGCATCCCGCCCGCGACTGTCTTTATGTGCTGACCAAGTTTGTTAACATGTGTTCCAACGGCGAACTACCGGACTCGTGCAGGGCCTACTTCTGTGGGGGCCGGCTCACAGCCCTCCACAAGCCCAACGGTGGACTTCGCCCTATAGCTGTTGGTCTCCTCCTCCGCCGACTTATTGCCCGCCTCCTCGCTCACAAGGCTTGCTCGACTGCAGCTTCCTATCTCTTGCCTCATCAACTCGGCGTGGGCGTTAAAAGCGGGGCTGAGGCCATTGTTCATGCCGTCCGTCGCCTGACGCAAAACACCAAGTTCCAGGACCACGTATTGATCCAAGTCGATGCCCACAATGCTTTCAACAGCATTTGTCGACAACGCATTCTTGATGCCGTTCTGGACTTTGCACCTGGCATCGCGCGATGGGTTCACTACTGTTATGGGGATACCTCTTTTCTCTCATTCGGTTCATTCTCCATACTAAGCGCCGATGGCACTCAACAGGGGGATCCTTTGGGGGCTCTGCTTTTCGCTCTCGCTCTCCATCCTCTCGTTCTCAAGTTCCAGGAGCGATTCCGGCCCCCGCTCAACGCTTGGTATGCAGACGATGGGAACTTGGTCGTTCCCCGCTCGCAGGCCCTCGAGGCTTTGCAATTCTTCCAGAGTCAGGGACCAGCCATCGGGTTCGCACTGAATATGACCAAAACTCACGTATACGGCCTCTCCTATAATCCCTCTCCCTCACTCTTCCCTGCCCCTTCTCCACGCCCGATGGCTTTACCGTTCTCGGCTCTCCCATTGGTTCCGATACCTTCGTCAGCGCCGCATTTCACACCCGTCAAGCTGAGTAGATCGCATCTTTTCCTGTCTTCAGTCCTTCGATGACGCCCAGATGGCCTACCACTTGCACCGTTTCTGTGCGAGCGCCTGTAAGGTTGTTTATCTGCTGCGGACTCTCTCCCCCCACCAATCTACGGCTTTGGCCGTCAGCTTCGACCGGAAGCAGCGGGAGGCTTTCGCACAGATTCATGGTCCTTGCACCGACTCCGAATGGGAGCAAGCCTGCCTTCCTATTTCCTACGGGGCCTCGGCATTCTTCTCGCTTCGTCAATCCCTGAGTCCGCTTATGCGGCTTCGATGATTGATGTTTTCCGCCGTTTCTCAGATCTGCTCTCCTTCTCGGGAGACCTACACCTGGAGGAAGTGCCTCGGGCCGCGATTTCTTTATTATCTACCCGTTATCCAGATCTTTCGGCTTCCCTGTCGCCCACTTCCCTGTTTCAGAGGTGTCAAACGCCGGTCCCCGACGAACGGCTCCAGTCTGCTATCTCGTCTGAGCTTCACAGTTCGACGTTTGATCGGATCTTCCGATCATCCTCTGACCGCGACAGATCTCGCCTCCTATCTGTCCGTGAGTCGTCCGCCTGTTCAGCTTTCTCTACTTTACCGCACCCTCACCGCGGCACCTATCTGTCCTCGCAAGCTTGGATAGTCGCTGTATCTCTACGCCTCGGCCGCGCGATTTTCTCTGGTCATGATCGATGTCCGGTATGTGCTCGCCGTTCCAACGACATCGCCCCGTGCTCGATCCCCTGGGCAAACATGCCCTCACCTGTAAGTACAACGATGGGCAGACTCGTCGCCACAATGTCTTGCGTAACGCTCTCCATCGCTACTGTAAGGAGCTTGGAATTTCTGCCTCTCTTGAACATCTGCTTCCTCCCCTTCCCCCTTCGTCCTCTTCCTCGTCCGCCCTTCGCATAGATCTTTATATCCCTGCTGCATATGGCCTCGACCCGAAGGATATTGCTTTGGATGTCACAGTGGCCCATCCACAGGTCACTTCTCGCGTTTCCCAGTGTGCCCTATCTGGCGGCGCAGCTGCCTCAATGGCTGAACGTGCGAAACACACGCACTACGGTCTAGTCTGCCACACGAACGATATACGGCTTCTTCCTGTTGGTATTGATGTGTTCGGTGCCCTTGGGGCCGACGGTGCGACTTTCTTCCGGCGCCTTTCTACGTTCGCTGCTGCCCGTCGAGGCACCACTCCCCAATGGGAGCTGCACCTCCTAATCACGCGCTTTGTGTTCTGCTTGCATGGGTTACAAGCTCGTCAAGTTCTTACCAGATGCATTTCCGATTAGTTTCTCTCTCATCCCCCTATGCATGTTAATTTCTCTGTAATCCCCCTCAGCATGTTCTCCCACATGCTCTTTCCACATCCCGTAAAGATTACACACACATGACTGTATGCCACCTTCTACTCAAATATAATGAAAGATGGTTACATATTATACACATTAAAATAAATTTTAACAAAATTTCCACCACTTTACAGTCTTGTTGCAGATATACTTCCCGGGAACTTTTGTACAGTACCCCGCTTTTGTGCAGCAGTTATTTCAGTCGAAAATCCAAATGTGTACACAACAGAAAACAAGTACTGTAAGCGTGACTCTGTCTTTTCAAACTCTATCGTAATTTACGATAAATTACTGCAATTATTGAGAAAAATAACAAAGTTTATCGCTAATTACGATTCAAATTGAATCATGTCGTGACCCAAATATATAATCATCAATGTACTGTAAAGTATTGTACGAAACAGTAGATCAGAACTGCTGTACATGTGCGGAGAAAAGTCGATACAATTCGGCACTTTACTGCAGTTTTCCGTAAGTATTGCACGAGGCCGATGTCGACCATCTGTTTAGTTTCTAGCTATATATTGCACTTCTCCAGACGGGGTCAAATTTGGACAATCAACACTGTCGATTTATACAGTACCAAAATACAATATACTTTTTGTTCCACCGTTGTCGTGTTGTGCTACCTGAATTTTCCTTTATTTTTAGCGTATTTACCCCAGAATGTGGCCCAGTTTTTATGAATTTTCAGGATCGAACTGGGTGTGGCGTCTAGCGCTCCGCGCCCCCACTAGTCCGTCCACACTTCAGGAGCAATCTGGTGTAACGGCGTGGAGGTGGTTGGGGAGCATGTTATAAGTAAGAAGTAAACCTACCATGTGGTCGTCATCGTCCGCCGAAGTGTTCCGCTCAGCCCTTCTCAACAACACCATTCCTGCACTACATTACTCTTCACCAGTAATCTATTCGCTACTGCGAGGACCTTGACCACGACAGATTGTACCCTAGTGTGGTCCTTGCTAGCCTAGAAGGAGTTTTCATCCACAAATACTGAGCCTCCTAAAAGTAATAAGAAAATAGCCTCATGACCTCAAAATCAACTCAGATAACAATCCCTTTTGTTTGTACGCAATCGGACCAATTTCTTTGGAAGGACAGATAACATCCGTCTAATAAACGATTTCATTTTTGTCGATCAAAAAAGTTAAACATCAACAAGGAATTCCTTTTTGGATATCTAAACGATATGATTTTAAGATTCAAAAACGTTCTCCCAAACATTGACAACCGCACAAAAAACAAACAAAAACCTTATTGCTTCCCTTCACTCATTCATCACTCCTCTATACATAGTAAGTACCTGTGGCGCCTTCAGTAACCCCATGCAAGCTATATTTTCGCGATTTACTTCGAAGTCTGCAATGTTTTTTTGAGAATTTCCAAGGACCATTATTGCAGATGTTTTATGTTCGTACAGGGGGAATTTTTTGGTTATTTTAATGCATGGAAGATGTGGTCGGTTATATCCACGCGGCTAATGCGTTATGTGGAATAAGTCGTCGCTGATGGGTAACAATACAGTCATCTAGACTTTTCATGAACCTATTTGTTGCACTGCAGCATTGAAGCGGAAAATATTGTCCGGATTATCATATTATACTGCCGCCCCGGGTGCATGAAATATAACACCAGCATTGAGGCTTACTGTCGTTTAATAAGATCTATTGTCGCCTTCCGGCAAGCAAATGTTTAGCTGTCTCACCATTTTTACTGCTTATTGTGGTCGAGTGTGCACAACTTAGCTGCAAAGTTACGGACTCAAGTTGCATCATCCTGAACATCCTGAATATCAAGGACAACTAACCTAAATTTTCAGGTTAGCAACTTCTACATAATTTTTTGATCTGACAATTCAAGGCTCTCAAGGGCCGCCAGGAACGCCCTCACGTGGCACCATGAAACCATAGTATGCGCCCATGCGCATATGCACGATACTGTTTCTACAGATCAGTATAGATTAGCCTTAGCTTTTCTTATCCATCCGATACCCAAGTATCTATGATGGGACTTTCTTACTGGCCGAACGGGAGATTCTGCGAATCACCCCTCGGACCAGCCCGAGCTCCGGGAGCTCAAGCCCCTGGGGCCAGATCCTCGGGGAATAAACTTCCAACTGCCGGTTGCAGTTGGGGGACCGCTAGAGCGCCATCGCTCTAGCGTGCTACCCGTTCTTGGCTTTTGTCTTCCATCTCCACGATATTCTATCCTGAATTTACCTTTCTCTACCTTATCCTGAATCCTTTTACTGCGATTACGTAATCTATTCCTCTTTCCATCGATACCTCTCCCGAGACAAGCCAACACTTATTTATCTGCTTAGCAGTTCCGGAAAGATCTTGAGCCTTTTCAATTGCTTCCGTTCATCCTTTTTTTTGTCCCATATTCTCAGTCTGGCTTGCAGATTCGTTGAAATGACCCATTAGAATTCCACCGCGTTTAAATATCTAATCAATAGTTGGACAAAAAAGAGCGAAAATCTTTTTCAGAGGGCAAGATACCTATTTATTCAAAAAAAAGTCGATATTTACGTCGCTATAGTTCTTTGAATTATGTATACAACAAATGTAGGGCGTAATTTTATGCTACCGGTCTTGAACGCTCCTTGGGAGTAAAATACCTAAAATTCACTTTTGTTTTTCTTGTTTCGATGTTTATCGCACGGCTGCAAGATATGAAACTTGTTAGCAGGTGTAACCACTGCCAGACTGTTGTTCTATTTGCATTCATGAAAATCCATCTTATTCCATTTCGAGACGAATGTACATCAAGAGTCAGAATTATATTTTCGTCCAATAAAGTTTACAGAATGCAATTATTAACTCCTTTGATTGCAGTATTGATTATACATGTTTCTATGGAAACATATCTCTTTAGCAGCCAAAGAAGAGGAAAACAATCCTTAGAAGGAAAACAGAAGGCAAAACCATTACCAGGTTTCCTGAAAAGCCCTTAAACAAGATCAAATCAGCGCCCATAGATTTTGTTTTCTTTCAAGATGAAGCAAGTATCAATCTGCAAACAACCGGCAGTCAGACAAACAGCAGCTTTAAGTGTTTCCATACCAAATTTCTGCTACACTTACACCTTTTATCCTCCTGTGTGACTCTATTACACACTAAATTAGTAACTTGTTAATCGCGCCCTATGCGCCGTCAATCGTTGTTTCGTCTACGTGTTAAATATAGCTGGGACTAGCAAATGTACTGAAATTTTTCCTTTCGACCTGCAAAAGTGTACCAATAATTCTATTGACATGTGCTTTATTCTCTCTTATTCTCTGTATTTATTTCTGATATCTTTTGCTCGCTTTTGGTGACGTTATCGAAAGTAGCTAAGTATGTTCTGACAAGTAATAGCTTTTCAGAACCCAGGAACGACTATTGGCAGCAATCCTTTCCATCATATATCTTAGTGAGTCGATTCGCACAGAGCAGAAGGCGCTGGTCAGATATCTGCTTCTCATCTGCAGAAAACTGAAATATTCTTCCCACTTAGCTCTTCCTTCTGGAACTACTCTCAAATTTTCTTTAACTTCCTTCCCCAAGCATTGCTTCATATCTACGAGGACAATATTGCTGGCAGGGAATATTTCCACTATCGCTGTGATAGAAAGCTTCTTTCTAGCCTTAATAGTCGTCTTCCTGTTTTTTGTAATAATGAAAGCGCGTTGTCAAAGCCATTGAGTATAACTTATTTTGTTGCCATTGCCTTTGGCTTAGTTCCACTCCGCATCCTCATAAATTTAGGTATCGTTCAATGGGCCTGTGCATATTTAGTGTTTGTACCGGCGCATCGAGGGGTACTCACTGGTTTATTTCAAAAGCACGACAATGGGAACGTGTTATAAGAAAGGCGGAGGTCTTGCTTGAGCAGTCTCTGTTTGGCGAGGACATATTTTTTTGCCCGGAAATTTTACTGGCGTCAGAATTTTCCGGTTTGGAGGGGTACTCGCATCGTGGATCCTTCCACATGGTTTGAATACAAGTTCTTATGACACTTAAAATTTGCACCATTCGCAGTAAACCAACCCCATTCGTCAATCGGAACGGCGCGGGCAGCTGTTCCGATTGCTAATGCGCAGCAAACATTGTTCGCTCGTCTCGCGGCGAGACTCGTCCAGAATAACGCCAGTTGTTTGTTGCAGGCAGTGTTGAGCGAAACTTAAGGCCACAACTTGAAATTGTGTATATTAATACCTCCGTTCTCAGGGTATGTACAATACGGTAAGTAGTTACCTACTTACAGTAGTCCTCGTCTGCGATTGCCCTTACAGTATTAGGAAAATTAAGTATACTGTACCAACCCATTGAAGTAAACTCCATTTAACCCGATTTACCATATTGACCTGCCTTTGATGGGACCATACGCAACCGAGTGATTGTGGATGCCTGCTCGCTGCAAGGACCGATAGTATGTTCAACGGAATTGATTTGGTTCTTTAATTTTGAAAAGTGCGGTTCCGCTATCCCCATGTTCACAACCCTTTCGACTTTACACTCAACCTCAGTTATCAGGAAAAATGAGTAAACCACCCCATCAAACCCCATTACTGACCGCGGGGATAGCCATGGATTTGTCTGTACAGGTTCTATACGTCCCATTGCTGGTGATGTAGTGGATGGGTATGCAGTAGTGAAACTTTACTGCATTTATATCGAGGGTTCTTTTTCTACAGACCAACAAATACCTACTGTACACCAGCTCAACAATAAAAACCCCATTTAACCCCTGTAGATACTGAACGCATTAAACTTCTTAAACTTCTTTCTTTTACCCACAGGAAAATTAAGTAAACCACCCCTCATACCCCATTGAAGTAGTTATTAAATTAGGCCTCGCCTGTGCCATTGCTTTCACCAAGAAAATTAAGTAAACCTCCCCATTTAACCCCAATAACCCCCTTTAGATGTGCAAAATAATACCAGTAGTAGCCTATGTAGTTTATTCTTGCCGGGGTACTTTGAGGGCGATCGTAAAAAGGACTGTCGCAAGGTACTTCAGTGTCCAACATTCATCAAGAAATAAAAGAAATAGTATGTTTGCAATTCAAATGAGATGGTACTGTACTGTAACAACCCGCGCAAAAGTCCTTTTTAGCCCTCTAGAGAGCCAAAGTGTAAAATTTACACTTGGGCCAATGACAATTTATTTAATGACCCGACTTTGGCGCCGTCACTATGACAATCTTGAAGCATCTTTCTTCGCCAAACGGTAACGCCAGGCACAAAAGATGCTAATCTCTTGTCGCGACCACTGCCATCCTGAAAGACTGGCACCCAGAGGCGTATGCGGTGCTAATCGATGTCGCGCGGAACGTGGCCGTTCGAGCGATGGAGACCTATGGGAAGGTTAAGGCGGTACTTATCCAAAGGCGTGCTACCGCGGCCGTCATGTCTAACACGGCATGTCTGTTTGCTGGCATTGAGCTGACCTTGTAAGCAATGTTATTTAGTGCTACCCAGTGACGACTTGGCCGCATAGCGCACTCCCAGCGGCGTGGATACAGCAGACCACATTTCCCGTAAACTACAACCCAAAAATTCCACACTGCGAGAAGCGAACTAGTGCAAATCCTTTTACCCACTCTCATAGGAATCGCGACCACCACCGGAGGTAGGCTCGTGCCTGTGCTAATCTCCACTCTCGGAGGTTGGCAACTGGACGCATGCGCGGTGCTAAATGACGTGGCAAGGAACGAGGCTGTGGGGCAATGGAGACCTATGGAAAGGTTCAGGGGATTCTGATACAAAGGCACGCTGCAGCAGCCGTCCTGTCCAATGCGGCCTGCTTGATGGCTGGCCTGAAGGTAGACCTTTAGGGAGCGTATTTCCTTTCCCATTACTGTGTCTGCTTAACGTGGCATCAGTAAACCGCAGCCACTTCAGACCTCACTATACTGCAGCTCGGTCTGTAATACAGAACGAATGTCGCGTATGCTACAGACTCTCGTATTACATTCAACGCGAAACTGAAATTGCCGTTTGCCTTCTCAAAATTCCGTGCACTCCGCAGGATCGCCCGCGATCAGCGGAATGGAAATCATATTATAGCGGTGTCAGGATGAGAGATAAAGTTGTTAGGGTCAGCGTTAAGATCCTGGAAAGCCAGGTTTTGTGTTGCATGGCAGCAGTGACCTTGGATAAACACAGTCAGGATTTGATAATGAAGGCCTGGTATTGTCACTGGTGAAGTCCTAAAGTTCCAACGCAACTTGTTATGCCTGCAGCTAAACGGAATCAGTCTGTGCAGCCGCCCTCTCCATGTACTAGCAATCTAAATTCTGGATTTCTAGAAATGGGGGAGCACTTGATTCCAGAAGTGCACAATTATGAGAGTGCTCCAAATATGCACCACGGTACGTTCACATCACCACCCCCACGTTTATCCCCTCAACCTGCTCAACGTTGAACCCGCTCTTCTTCCGTACATAGCTACTCTTGGAAGGTGCACTGTACAGTACATTATGAAGAAATCTGCTTACATTGTACAGTACTGTAATTGAGCTGGCGGTATGAGTACTGTATTACTTTACAGTCTTCCGAATCTGGTTGTACCAAACGTACGAGAGATGGTCAATGGGTGCTCGCCACGTGGCGTATCTATTTATTCGACTTTTGTTCCATACTATACGTGGCCGACGTGGACCACCCGGTTAGCTCTTAGCCAGCAATCTAGTCCGATCCTGCAGCAGACACCCGTTTTACTGATGCCATAAAGTTACTACTTACTATTTGTCTAAAACACGACATCGTGTCTAATTGGTCAAAGGGTCTTTTGGCGGGGCAACAATCATGTAAAAAGGCCGGGAATTTGTAGCGAGGGGTCGGTTACATGAGGAAAGACACCAGGATATGATACCAATTTGTACGCCATGTGATTTTCTCATAAGCGCCGCTACAATTGATCAAACTGGAAATGGGAGGGAGTGGAGCAAAAAGCAATGCTAGCCTATCAGCAGACATTTCTTCCCGCCAAAAGGCTGCCTCGCATGTTGGTTTCGCTGTCTGACCTTTCGCGCCTAAATTCTAAAAGAGGAAAGACAGGGGTTTCTTTATTGAGATATACGGTATGGATTAATTCCAGAAGTGCTAGCCTTTCAACTTCATTGTAACCCCTCGCCTAGATTGTACCCATCAAACAGATAGACTAGAATCCACGACACCATCACCTGTGTAGTCCAGTGTCATTGCCACAGGAAGCCCATTCGCAAAGGTGACAACAACCGTTCAATTTTTTTTGGAAATGGGGGGTTAATTTACTGTAGTAGATATGTGGGTTGGAACCCAGTAAATTTGTACCGGAGCGTAGATACCGTACATGACCGTTCAAATTGAATCCATCCTGGCATTCAGAAGAGGTGAATTTGAGGTGCTTGAATAGTGTCATTACAGTGGACTGTACATATTACATTACAGTGAAACCCGTTACAGCCGTCGTGGCATCGCCGGGTCCGTTGCCGCGTATTAATACTGTAGCGCTGGCCTCACTGGCTGCCTCCCTACCGCAAGGCACAGAGGTTTTCAGTTCTACGACTAAGTAAAGTCTAGCACTACACGCCGTTCGTTCGACTCGGCACCCGTCCTTTTCCTTCACTACGTTCTACCCCGCCGCTCCCGTCTTTCTCTTAAATTCTTTACACAAAACCGCACACACGTGTTGATTGTACAACACGGGTCTCATGTGTATATTGTGGTCTAACACACGACAATCCGGATTCGTGTTGAACTCAGCGCTCAAATCTACCTTTCGGCCCCCTGCGTCCTCAAGATCCGCTGCACCCTGATCTACAGATCTACTTGGAAACGAGGAATCCCCGTAATTATCATGATGCCCATGATGACCCAATCCCACTTCAATTCGAGTACTGACAAGCTTCGCAAGATGATAAGGACCTGCTCCTTTGGTCAAGGACTGCTGCTGGCTTTGCTCAACGCTGAAAAAGCACTCCTTGACATGTATGTACCTACTGAGTTAGAAGCTGGAATCAGAAAAGCCGTTGGAAGTCGCAGACCCGGATACAGTCCCTGAGTTTTTGGAACAGTTGCTACCTCTTATCAGCGATTTTTTTGTCTCGGAGTACTTCAAGATACCTATGTTTCCGGTCAGTGCCCTGTACCAGTTAGAAGATATTTTCCTTCTCATCTATACCTGGTGACTACAATAAAACAGATGGATTTTCGGCCGCAGACATGTCCAATAAGCGTCTCCGTTCTCACATATGGATGTGCTATCTTGTGTCCGCCGACGCTGAATATTGCGAGATCGTTGCCGAGAAATACTTCTATTCTCGGGAGTCGACGTCGACATCAGCGACAGCGCGCTACACAAGTGATTTGGTGAATCCTGATGACTCTAATCATAGTGCTGGACCCTCATCTCGGAATTTTGCCATTCCGATAGGGAAACTAAGCCTCTCAATTGCACCGAACCGTCTGGTACAAGGGAATGATGATAAAGCTACTGGGCAAAATAAATCTAAATTAACCGCCGATTACGCTACTAGAACCGCGAAAAGTGGAGACATCGCATCAAATCTAACAACTACAAACAAGCAGGCGGAGGGTTACTATACGTCTGGGCTCAACTTTTACTCTACTGATCGTGGAGAGGTTGCAAATAGGCCCGAAAATCCTTTTGGGGCTAATAACACTGCGAATGAACTCATATCTCGTCGAAATGTTGGCGAGAACGACCCTCGCAAAGCAAACTATGTCCAGCAAATGTGCAAGGAACTTCGCTTTTTTGTGGATATCTCCGAGGACATCGAAGAGACGATGTGGATGTACAGTATCTGCTCCCGTCAGTATAGGCTGTCCCGAAATCTGCAGGCAGGCTTTCTCTTACATGTTTTCGATGGTTCTCCCGCCGGTTCTTCCTGGAAAAATACTTCAACTGCAACGAAATTAGCTACCAAGAAATATTCTCCGTGATGTGCAATGAATACAGCAGCGATGAACGTCCTATGCAAATCGAGGAAATTTGGAAAATGTTCGACTACGGACTTTCATTGCCGAGCATAACATATACGACGTTTCTGTCAGTTGCACCAAATTTTTGACAACATAAACGCTCTTTCTTCAGAATGCTCGGCGAATTCTCGACAAAAAGGTCGACAACCTTGGCAGCGCTGTTGTTGAGTTTTAGGAATGGTCACAAAAATCCATTGAGAGTATAAAGACAATCTTGTGGTAGTCCCTAATTATTTACAGAGAATAGTTTCCATGGTTTCCACTGCGTTCCGACTATAGGGCTAGGTGTGATAGGATTTGAACGAAAACTGGCGGTAAGTCCAGGTACGAAACTTAAGAAGACCAAGGTGCTAGTGTTGGTCGTGTAGAACGAAGATGTTAAGCTAATTAATTCGTGCTGGTTACTCTTATTTCAGTGACTTTGGATAGCTCAACCCACATATATACAGTTCTAAATCACTAGATCTAGAGTATTGCTAAGGTAATCACCTTCACACAACAAATGTTGTGAGGACGATGCATTTGATACTGATAACGCCTCGCTGTGACCAAATGCACGTGCGTCCATGTCTAAATGACCAACCTGTATGTTTCATGCAATTGCATGTAAACCTAATATTCCCCCTCGGGATTGTCACTGTACTCTGACATTCCCATTTTGCTTATACAACTTTAAAGCTTGAACCTTTCTAATGGTTTTTTCATACAGTCAGCGATCATCTATTCTGTGGGTATGTGTTGCAGGACGATTTCCCCCTAATTCACATATTCGCGTATAAAATGGTAAACGACATCTATATGCTTACTCATTTCTGTAGTAGACAATTCTTTAGCAAGCTTAATCGCCATCATGTTATCAGCGTAGATAGGAATCGATTTTTGAGGAACTCGGAAATCAATGTAAAGCTTCTTAATCCATGGAGCCCCCCTTGTTGCAAATGCTTGAGCTATATATTCAGCTTCAGTAGTAGACGCGGCAACAACCGTATGAAGTTTTGACTTTCATGAAAAAGCTCCTCCATAAACACGAAACACGTAACCGCTGGTTGATTTCCTCGATTTGTTACCAGCCTAATTAGAATCAGTGAATCCGTCTATGACAGACTCACTGCTTTCCATATAACATATACTGTAGTCTATGGTATGTTTCAAGTATCGCAACACCCTTTTGGCTGCAATCCAATGTATTTCTGCAGCCGAGCTGTAGTATCTCGTCAGTACTCCAACTGTATACATAATGTCTTTCCGTGTTGTCACTGCCAAGAACATGAGACAACCGACGAGCTCGAGGTATGCATATCTCATCTCGTTTCTGCTTTCATCATCATAGTCAAGATTTGACCTCGCAACCATTGGTGTTTTGGTCCGTTTAGAAAAATTCATACCAAACTTCTCTGAAACATTAAGTATATATTGCTTTTGACCAATTATTATAGTCCGTTTCTTTCTATTCCGACAAATGGCAACACAGAGAAAATATTTTGCTGCCTTCAAGTCTCTGACTTCAAAATGCTGTTTTAACATTGCCTTCACATCTTGACCTTAATGTGTAGTGCAATGCGCGGTGCGCAGTTCTTCTCGTCTAGGAACAGAACACCGTCAGACAATGAGAAACCCAACACACACACACCAATACCCACAGGGTATTCGCTGTCCCTCTTTCTCTTTAAGCACCCTGTGATGCAGTAGCACAGCTCGCCGACGGCGAGGAGAAATGGGGTTGGAAGAGCGGGGGTAATTTCTTGGACGGCTGGACTGTATACTTGTCCTCCGGGTTGTAAGGCCGGGCCGTGGTCCGCGGAATGCTAGAAACTTGGTAAGGATCGATTCCAAAGAATCGTATACACCAGGGGTGTAATACTTGGACAAAGATGATGTAGTATTGGGTCAGCTGTGCTGAATATCTCCTTTGGAGATAAGGATGATGTCACCAACGACAACCTTAAAGTTCCTATTTGTATATAGACGCCGGAGTCCGGGGCGCCAAGCGTGAGTAAATATCACAAACAAACAACAAAAGGGGTATTGTAATATTGGATAGAGGGGGGCAATAGAAAGGGGGACCCGGGCGGATAAACGTGGCTATAGCCAAAGCTGCCGTTGCCAAGGTTTCTGCAAAGGCGGAAGTTGGGAGTCAATTCATAGCCAACACCAGGGTGGCTGTCTAATCTGGGGCCATAATGGCCAGGTAGGTATAAATACTACTTAGGTAGGTTAGGGTTATCTACGACGGCGGTGTTAGTGAAGTTAGGGAGATCCAAGTTAGAGATAAGAAAACTCGACACTTGGCCCAATAGTTAGCTTTCACTTGCGAAAATATCAGGTCCAATTTGGGACCCGAGTGGTCCAGATGGCAAGCCCTCAAGCCCCATCGGGTGGGTATACAGTACCGAAAATAATAGTGGGCGACAAAAGAAAGTTGCCCTTACTGTACTGTCCAGTACAGTGCCCGCTGGTTAGCAGTGAATCAAATCAAAAAAAGATCGCCAAAATTAGCTCTGCCGATGGCAGTACAGTGTGAGTGCCTATTGCACTACGTAATGCTTCCCGATGATATCAGTACGTCATCGACATACAAAATGAAATACACGTAAAGTACATCCATTTTTTCAAGTAAAGGCATGGGTCAGCCGTAGACTGCGTGAATTCGAGGTGTAGCAATACTCTATGGATTTTAATACCAAAAGCTCTCGATGCCTACCGTAGGCCATATATACTTTTCTTTAAACTCCACCTCTTTCCCTCCCAAGACTTCTAATTAAACTGCTTCTGTAGTTCAACTAGTAGAGTAGGCGGCTCCAGATATATCCCTTCCTCGATTTCACCGTTTAGAAAGGCTGTTTTGATGTCTTTTTGTTCAATCTCCATATAGTTTACAGCACCAATCCCCAATAAAAATCTTACAGTGATGAACTTGATTACAGGAGCGAACTCTTCAAAATAGTCAATACCATGAATCTGGGAAAACCCTTTCGCTACTAGTTGTGCCTCATGTCTTACAATAGTACCATTCTCGTCGGTTTTTAAAACGAAAAACCACTTAGCTCGAATGGGTTTCTTATTTTTAGGCAGCTCGACCACTTCAAACACATTTTTTTAAAATATTGAGTACATTTCCGTTTTAATTGCACCAATAAAATCCTTCTTATATGGAACACTCACTGCTTCATGTAAAGTAGACGGTGCGTTTACTCTGAATGCTTATTAATTTCTTCTGCAACCAAATAAGCGAGCATGCTGTCATATGTCCATCTGTCTGGTCGCCTTACTTCCCGTTTTCCACAAGCTAGAGTATGCATTAGCATATTCTCATTCTCTTGTATGAGCCTTTCTATATCCAAGTCTGGATAATTACAGTCCTTGTCTTCAAGTTGACTGTGACTATCATCTGCACCGTCTAAAGTTTCTGAACCATCGTTTAAACCAAAATTTACACCATTAACAGGCGGTGAGACCATATTTTCGATGAAGACTACATCCCTTAATGCAAATAACTTCCTATCATACGGTATATAAATTATGTATACAGACTCAGCGGCATAAAAGACATGGATCCAGTCCCATGTACGAACATCGACTTACCTTGTATATACGGCTTAGATTCTTAACTTTCACTTTTGATCCAAAATGTGTATATTTGAGACTTCTGGTTTAGTGCAATATACAATGTCATGAGGTGTCATGTATCTAAACGATTTATGGGTCGACTTCGTAAGAGTTCGGTTCCTGACGTAGTTCATTGTAGGTACTGCTTCAGCCCATAAAAATTCACAATCCTCTAGATTATTAATGGTTTTCAGTTCTGACAAAATAGTCCTGGCTCCTTCAACCAGTCCTGGATTAAGTCTCTCTGCTCTCTCGTTTGATCCGGGTGAGTATGGAGGAGTTGGTTCATGCACAATGCCCTTTCTATTAAAAATGGTTTTCAGCTCGCTGGACATGTACTCCTTTGCACCATCAGTCCGGGGTACTTGATCTTTTTCTTATTCATGTTCTCTACAACATTAACTAGAGACTCCAAAGCTTTGAATGCCTCTGAACGGTATTGTAGGAATCTTACCCACGATGCACCACTAGCATAATCAACGAACCCTAGAATATATTTTGATCGACCGAATGATTCCACTCTGGTGGGTCCTGCGATATCAGAATGAATTAGTTCCAAGACTTCTCTTGGTCTTTTGTCACGACGGGGGTGTGGTACGGCAGACTGTTTCCCATCACAGCATTCAAGAAACACACTTGAATTACCATTCTTGACTTTATTAACGCCCTCTACCACATTATGACGTATCATTTTTTCTATAGTATTTGTATTTGTGTGATCAAATTTTCTGTGCATCAACTTCATGTCGTCATTTGACCCTTCATTAATCATGAATACTTTAGCCTTACTAGCAACTGCCCCTGTCAGCTCACAAATTCCATATCCTTCATTACTTCCGATCATGAAAGTGCTAGTACCATGTCTAGCAATCATCTTAGCAGAACCTCCTAGATACTGAATGCTTATACCTGCCTTTTGTACCAAGGGCTGTGACATCAGACTTGTTCTGATATCTGGCATATAAGCGACTCGATTTAAACGAATGGTCTTCCATTCATCGTCTATATGCTGTTTTAGATTCACTGTACCATGACCCTTCACTTTAAGTTTCTCACCCTCGGATACTGTGCTTGCAGCATACTCAGAACTTCTTGTGGTTCATAGTCAAATAAAGCATTACGTTGATTCGTCATGTGTTGAGTAGCGCAGCTGTCTAAAAATCATATAGTACTCATGTCCTCTAATCCAGTGCCAAAGGCAACAACATGCCGTGTCATCACTACCGCCTCTTAATACCAGCAGTATTGTCTCTCTCATCCTTATCCTTTCCCCTCTCATTTAGACTGCGAATTCTTTCCTCAATTTCAGGTGTGCTTTTAAAATGAGGCCTATAACTCTTTGACTCTGGATTAAGGTAGCACTAGTAAAACTGATGGCCTCGTTCCAATACCATGACACCTTCCATTAAGTGGTTTCCGCTTATGTTGCCCTTTTCAGTGTAGAATTATGTTTTTTATCTTTGCTACTCCTTCCTCTTATGTTCAGTTCCTCTTCTCATATCTATAACCTGGAGACAGTTTCCTCGAATGAAAAATCCACGCTATTCTGAAGCACCACTTTTTTCACTTCATAATCCTACCCCAAGCCCTATAAAAAAGCAAAATTTTTGTCTTTCAATTCTAGTTCATGGCCACTTAATGCTAGATCATTTTCAATTTCACATATTTCTTCAATATATGACCTAATCGACTGACTCTCCTTTATACGGAGTCTGAAAAATTTTGTTCTCAGAGTATAATGACTTGCTGCAGACTTGCTTCTCTTGCAAGCTTTCTAGGCATCCCATACCTCTTTAGGATCCCTCTTCCTTGCCAATGGAGGCAAATATTTTAGAGTCAACATTCAGTAATATTTCGGCCAAGCACTGTTGCTGCAGCCTATGCTCTTTCTTTTTCTTTGACACAACATCCACGGAGTCATCCTCTTCCAATATCCGTTTCGAAATCAGGGCCTCTTTCAAAAAAGCGCCACAAATCACCAGATTTCAAAATGAGGCGTAACTACAACGCCCGCACAGACTAGTTCTTCTCCTTTAACTTTTCACTTGTATATCTTATGTTGTTCATCATGGGTTCTGTGCCCATAGCCTGTGAGAGTTCTGATAGAATTTGAACGAAAACTGGCGGTAAGTCCAGGTACGAAACTTAAGAAGACCAAGGTGCTAGTGTTGGTCGTGTAGAACGAAGATGTTAAGCTAATTAATTCGTGCTCGTTACTCTTATTTCAGTGACTTTGGATAGCTCAACCCACATATAAACAGCTCTAAATCACTAGCTCTAGAGTATTGCTGAGGTAATCACCTTCACACAACAAATGTTGTGAGGACGATGCATTTGATATTTATAACGACTCGCTGTGACCAAATGCACGTGCGTCCATGTCTAAATGACCAACCTGTATGTTTCGTGCAACTGTATGTAAACCTAACACTAGGTACTGACCATAGCGATAGTTGACCAGAAGATGAAACCAAGGCACCGATACAAACGCCGACGTATCCCGCCAGCAGTCGCACTATACTTTCTTGCTATTCGCTGGATTAACTCCTCAAGCAATAAAATGGTTTGCGGGGCAGGCGCACCGAGAGAATCAGTGCCTCTGATCGAAGGATTTTTGAATTATATATTTTGTGGTCTGTGTAATACAGGAAATGGTCCTCCCTTCATGTAATACAGGAAATGGTCCTCCCTGTCGTGTAATCCAGCAACCTACAACGATCCCGTCCCTAACTTCTCCCACCGTCATTTCCAAAATTTACTTCCATTTTATCTAGATATATTTATACTGTATTTAAACCCTCTGAATCGACCCGAATCAAGTCCCTTTCCCTTTCTTAGCTCTTCTCCTCAAATTTCGCCTTTTTTGAGAAGAAGGGCGCAAATGCACTACTGCAAAAAATCCCTTGCCAATTTATTTTACCTATTCCTAATCTATAGAACCTCCCCGGGAGCCTATTTAAACCCCTTTATTCTAAGTTCCAAATGCCCCGATCATTTTACTCATCACCCCCACTCCCCCCACACACCCAAAACACCCTACATTTGCCTCCCGTTCCCCGACGTCTATCAAAATGAACACCTTCGCCCCTCTGTCCCTATTTCCAAAAACCGCCCTTCCCGTCCCATCAATGGCCTTCGTCTCGCCGCCTACGGGCCAACCGATGCCGACGACTACATCCGGCGGCAAACAAAGAAGCAAATCATCGAGTTCGTTCGCCGCCTCTTCATAGAAGAAGAAGCGAGGGAGGTAAGTGACGGAGAGGCTGAGAAGGTCGAGGAGGAGAGCGGGGAGTCCTTCGAGGAATGGTTAGCCCCTGAGCTAGTGCACGAGGCTCGGAGAAGGAGAGGAGGATGAGAGGGATGAGGAGGATGAGGAGATGAGGAGGATGAGGAGGAGAGGGGATGAAAGGAGGATGAGGAGGATGAGGAGGATGAGGATGAGGAAAAGATGAGGAGGAGTATGGGGAGGAGGAGGAGGAGGAGGAGGATGAGGGAACAGGGGGAATGGAAAGTGTTGGACTGGTGGGCCTGGAATGGAGAGTATGGATCAAGTTGTGCCCACGATGGAACCGGATGGAGATATCTTTAGTAATCTAGATATCTCCCAGGGGGGAATAGAGAGCTGTGAGCCATTCGCAGATATTTGTGGGACTGCTTGGACAGCATGGATATTTAGAGGAGTTATTGGATCTGATTTAGAGAATGGGAAATAAGAGGAACCAAATTAATTGTTAGTTTCTTAAGTATCTTTTGCTTAGAGCTATTGTCACACAAAGTATTTTTATGCATTTCTTGGTATCTTCTGTAGTTTTGTTCGGACTTTACGGGTAGCCAAAAGTCTATATAAGCTGAGTAAACTGCTTCCTCATGGAGAGGTCAAGCAAGTTGGCAGACAACTTCAGGTCAAGCTCCGAGTAGTAGGAAGTTGAAGGTCAACTTCAGACCCAAGAAAACTTTTTCCTAAGCTGGTCGCAGAGCATCAGTGGTAGACGCTGCCCCTTTTATACTTGCTTGTAGCCCTCTCAACTCTCTCCCATATACACTGCTTTTTATTTGTTCAACTATACCACGGTAGCACTTTTGTCGCTCGCAACACACTCCGTCTTGGGGTAGTTGGTTCTAAGTATCTCTTCTCCGACGATTTACCCCTATCAGTCTGCTCAGTGGCACAAGAGAGCCACGCATGTGCTTAGTGGTAATCGTTTTTCAACAGTGGCATTCATCTAGTCCCTCTCCCTGACCTTTATTTCTCCCCTTTCCTGCTCCACACGCACCCATGCCTCCACTGGAGTTCTCGCGCGCTCCTATTGGTGCTGTTGACAGTGTAAGCCTCAGTAATGTACCCCACTGATCACTGTCCTTTTCTGCTAGCGCCTTTCCACGCTCCGGGACCCCTGATAGGGGTAAATCGTCGGGAGAAGAGATACTTAGAACCAACTACCCCAAGACGGAGGTGTTTGCGAGCGACAAAAGTGCTACCGTGGTATAGTTGAACAAATAAAGCAGTGTATATGGGAGAGAGTTGAGAGGGCTACAAGCAAGTATAAAAGGGGCAGCGTCTACCACTGATTCTCTGCGACTTGCTTAGGAAAAAGTTTTCTTGGGTTTGAAGTTGACTCTCAACTTCCTACTACTCGGAGCTTGACCTGAAGTTGTCTGCCAACTGCTTGACCTCTAAGGAGGAAGCACTTTACTCAGCTTATATAGACTTTTCGGCTATCCTAAAGTCTCAATCAAACATACTAAATACCATAAAAACGCATTCACGGGAATCGTGTGAACCAGAGAGACCATTAGAAGATATTTCCTCAAGGTAAATATCTAGGTGCCATACCCATGCCAGCCACCCATCGGCCAGGGGTGGAATTGATGTGGCCATTATATAGACCTTTCAGAGTCACTCGTAGTATCACCCACAACCTAGAACTGTACTGACATCCACTATGACAGCGTGTCCTAAATAAAAAATCAACCGATGAATTTGCCACACTCACCCAAATTAAAAATATCTTGCAAATTCAAAAACTGTAAAAATTCTTCCAGTTCCAATACTGTATACAATTATGGTCCTCATCTAAATTTTTTCGTGTGCGAATTTGCACATCACGCCCTCCCGCTCAGAGACGAACGTCCCGGCTCGTCACTGCTCTTGTTGTTCTTGTGGGAGTTCTATCCATTCATCAGGGAGAGTATAGGGTTCACTATAAGGATATGGTAGTAGCTCATTTCCAATATGATGAGAGAGTGTGTACCGTGCGATGACCGGCTCATCTCCTTGGTCAAGAGTTTCGTAGATTCGGCGTATGGTTTCATAGTGTTCTCTAATGAGCTCCTCCCGTTTCACTTCTCCAAACCTTCCAAATGTGAGGTAGTAAACGTAGTATGCAAACTTTTCTGGCAACGGGTCCAGAAACGGGTATCTGAAGGAGAAAAAAACTCGCAACATAAGGACTGAGTCCTCACGAGTAAGGTGCGCCCCGTGAATGGTCTGGAAGCACATGCAAATACTAATGGCAAAAAAGGAAATTACTTCTGCTTCTCGAGGGTCCTCTGTCATTTCGCGAAGCCAACGTCTAATTGGTAGCCGTCCAATAATTAAGGATGCATAGTTTCCCCTGGGAGACTAGGCGGTGTTTGAGGCGATCTTCTTGGCGATCTTCCTCGCTGCTCCCGACGCCTTGCCCTCTTCGATGATCCGCCCCGATCACTTGATGGTCCAGCTCGTATCATCATCACGGCCTCGGGAGGATCCTGGTCTTCGGCTGAGGTTGTGTTTCTGAGCGGAGCAACGTAAGGTTCCCATAGAGGATATGGGACCAGTCGATATTCCATATCAGGGGGCAAGCTGTAACCTCTCAGTCGCACATCTTGGTTGTTCTTGAGAAATACGTAAACTGGACGGATAATGTTCAGATATGTTTGCGACAAGTCTCCGATAGCTACCATTCCATACCTCCTATAGAGTAATGATATATGACTTCCACAAACTCTGGACCTGCTTCCGTGAACCTTCCGTTTTGGAATGAGAATAGAACTCTGATCAATAGTCGGAAATCTTCTTGAGGTAGCAATGGTCCGTTCAACGTACGAAAACATAGGCATATATTAATGTAGAAATGGATGATTACGTGGAGTTCGTAGTAGTCACGCGTAATCGAGATGATCCATTCCCAGGCCCTTTTTCCTCCCATAGGAATCATTCTATAGTTAAAGATGAGTATGCCCGTGGTTGCGCATAGTCCTGTGTGAGAAGGAATTCTTCAGGCCTCTGATGGTAAGGGACCAGACGACGTGCATGGATTGCCCTCCTTGATCTCTTCCCTGAGCTTGAACAGAGCTTATAATGCGGGTGTCTTTCCTCCGTGACGATGCAAGGGTTCGAGTACTTTGTTTGGAAAGCCGGCCACTTCACAGCCTGTTGCATTGCTTTTCCGTGTGCTACAAGTACTTTAGAGCCGACTGAGAAAGTTTGGACTGGAGGCTCTTCATCCTTATTTCTTGTCTGTGTTAGCGCGCGGTGTGATCTCCAGCTTTCGGTGGCCAGTAGTTCGACCTCTCTACTCTCTTCATCGATAACATTTGTTTCCATATCTCTCTGTAACATTCTAGGAGCTCTTCCGTACATTAGCTCAAACGGTGACCGTCCACTTCTTCCTCTTCTTCGCGATAGCCGTATAACACTTTTGGTAAGGCATCTTCCCACTGGATTTCATTCTCGACATAGTTTTCGATATTGATCGTTTGATGGTTCCAACCATCCTCTCCGCTTTCCGTTTGACATAGGAGCGTATGCGAGAACTGTCTTTAGCTGAATACCTTTTTTCCAAGAAACGAAGCAGTGAAGTTGCAGTAAAACAAAGGCGTTATCCGAGATGATCCTTTTTGGAAGACCAAACGGTTCAATTATTTCTTTTTCGATGAATCTCAGGACCACTTCAGCATTGGCCTCCTCAACTGCAACTGCTATTGGCCATCCAGTAAGATGTTCCACCCCTATAAGGAGATATTTGTTTCCGGAAGAGGTTTCCTTGAATGGGCCGGCAAAGTCAATTGAAAAGGTTTCAAAGAGACCGGAAACTGGAAAGCCTAGAGTTGTCTTATACTTTCGTATTGGCGTGAATTTTTGACAGTTGTCGCAGCTTTTCACGAAGTTATAGACGTCCTTATGGATACTGGGCCACCAGAATCTCTCAGTAACGAATTTCTTGGTTGTTTCGAGATCCCAATGCCCTAACTCATCATGAAAAGTCCTCAAGATCTTCATTCTTTCTTTCAAAGGGGCCACTAGTCGAGGACCGGCTTTCGTGTGTCGGAAGAGTTTCCCATTCCATAGTGTAAAAGCCTTTTGATTCCTGCGTACCCAATTTCTGTGTTCAATATCAACCTTTCTCATTTTCTAGTCCATCCAGGAATTTAATTAGTCCGTGAATATTAGCTTCGTACTCGTTATTGTTCGGCACTTGCACCTCGGCAACTCCGACGATGTTCTCGGAAGCTTTTTCATTTGGAATCAGTGGATCCCTCAAGCGGGATAGGTATCGGCAGGCTGATTATTGCGTCCGGGCCTATACACAATTTCAAACCGATATTCTGCGAAAATGTCGAGCCATCGGGCCAAGCGGTGATGTACATCTTTCTTTTGGAATGCTGTCTTAAGTGCCTGGTGATCAGTTATCAAGACAAATTTCTCGAGTGATAAAAGGTAACGCGAAACTTTTTCAGTGCGAAGACGACAGCGAGCGCTTCTTTTTCGCAGACTGAGTATCTCTTTCCGCATCATTCAGAGTGCGACTTGCGAATTGAACCGGGTGTAGTCTTCCGTTTTCATCTTTTTGGGACAAAACGGCACCCAAAGACCGTTCTGAGGCATCTGTCTCCACAACAAATGGTCTCTTGAAATCTGGATACATGAGCACTGGGGGGACACATAGCTTATCTTTAAGCTCTTCAAATGCGGTTTGCATTTCCTTGTTCCATAAAAATTTTCCGTTCTTTGTTGTGCTGGCATGTAACGGTGCTGCAGTCTTGGCGAAATCTTTGATAAATCTCCTGTAATATGAGGCCAGTCCTAAGAAGCTTCGAACCTCCGTCTTTGAAGCGGGCCTTGGTGCCAACTTGATTTTTTTCGTTTTCTCTGGATCCACTTTAATTCCCTCTTGATCGACGATATGACCGAGTAATTGGATAGACGTTTTCGCAAAGAAGCATTTGCTTAACTTAATTTTCAGGCTGTACGCAGCTATTTTCTCCACCACAGTCTTGACATGCGATATGTGCTGATCCAAGGTTTTTGAGAATATCACTACATCATCGATATAAACTCTTGCAAATGGAAGTCCTTTCAAAACCTCGTTCATCATTCTTTGGAATGTAGCTGGGGCATTCATGAGACCAAAAGGCATCACTTCGAACCTGAATGTACCGGCTTTGCTGGTAAAAGTTGTTTTTTCCTTGCATTTTTCATCCAATGGAATCTGCCAATAACCAGTGTAAAGATCAATTGAGGTGAAGTATCTCCCGTCCTTCAAGTCCTCGAGGATTTCCTCCATATTCGGAATCGGAAATCGATCGGGTATCATTCTCTGGTTC
The DNA here is from genome assembly GCA_002205965.3 of Kappaphycus alvarezii. Classification (NCBI taxonomy): domain Eukaryota; phylum Rhodophyta; class Florideophyceae; order Gigartinales; family Solieriaceae; genus Kappaphycus; species Kappaphycus alvarezii. The sequence continues at coordinate 266,327 of NADL03000118.1, forward strand.
AGTTGTCGGTAATCGACGCAAAAACGCAGCTTTCCATCCTTCTTTGGTGCGACCACAACTGGAAATGACCATGGGGATGAAACTGGCCGAATGATATCATTTTCCAGCATACTTGTAACATTCTCTGAGATAAATTGGTCATATTTTGGCGGTTGACGTCTAGGCCTGTGGTAAATTGGTTGAGTATCGGTAAGTTCAAATGAGTGAGTGACCGGTACACTTGCTTGTCTTAAATCTGAACACTCCATGCAATTACTTCGGAAGATGTTAACATGTCGGATATTATCATTGAGGCGGGGCTGGAAGGTGCTGTACTTTTTCTTGAATTTCTCCAATTTGGCGCTGGTCCTTTTCTTGATCCTCACCCTCCAAATTTTGAAGGACCTCTTCCGGCGTGCTCACATCTTCAGATATGGAATTCGATATATTCCTTGTTTTCCGTGCAATTGTAATCTTCTTTCATGCCCGAATTCCGTCCTTTGATTCGATATTATCGCAAAAAGAAACACATTCAGGTGTCAACCTACCCTAGAATTCCATTCTTCATCTGTTTCAAACCCAGAATCATAATCGTCCCATGTCATGTTCATTGTCCCCCGAGCGTACCCTTTCTCACTTCCGAAAGTGTTAGTTGGTTCGGAATCTTCGCTGTCATAGCTAGAAGTGAAATCTTCACTGTCCGTTCTTTAGATCTTCCGGATGTGTGCTTTTGTCGAAATCCAGGGGCATCTTCACGTTTCTGCCGTCAACATTAACTGAAACGATTTGGTTGCCCAAGTCAATGCAGGTCCCTAGTCTTTCCATGGTAGGACAGCCAATGATTGCATCGAAAGGGAGCTCGGCATGACGAGAAAGTCTACATCAACTTTAGAGTCCCCAAAGAACACGGAAACCTTGTTAACAGTGCCCATGCATTTTGAGACGGTTCCATCCGCCACAGTTATTCTTCGAGTAGTTGGAATAATTTCGAGACCTAATCTGTCACCAAAGTTTCTGAGATAAGGTTTGGAACAGCGCCCGAATCGAAAAGAGCTTGGGTTTGCATTCCCAATACTTTGACTGGTACTAGTTTAAGACGTCTTGGTGCTGTCGAGGCCGATTGAAGAAACAGTTTCTTACCCTTAGCGGACTTATTAGACCTGATAATTTTTTTGAGTTCTTTTCTCGCATCCTCTGCGTCGCCCCTCAAAAGTTGACCAAACGTTATCCCAGTTGGGGCCGATGCAAGCTCAGCCACCAAATTGTACTTCTTCACATATTCTAGTACGTCCTTCGGGATACTCTTAAATTTCTTACTCTTTCTCGTCTTCTTGGCCGAAGTGTTTCCCACCCTGGAACAACTTGATCAAGCCTCTTGGTTCGAGGAGGTACAGGTGCTGGGATATGCTCCAGCATTCCATAATCTAGCCTAGGTTTTTTCGACAAAACGTTCCCTTCCCCATCCCTTTTTGTCACATTAACTTGACTGATTTCTTCAGCGATGGATACATTACCGGCATCCGCCAACCTTTGATCCTTCCTGTTTTGTAAGATTTTCATCTCTGGTCCTGACTCACTCCTCGCGTCCGATAAATTTGCTCTTCTGTTGTCTTTAGACCAGCAGTTACTTTCATGATGCCCGTAACGACCGACTTTCTATGTGGATTATCAGGACACCTATTTGCAAAGTGTCCAGGCTTGTGACAGTAGGAACAGACTTCTGCGGCCTTGGGGGCCCCAGACTGGTTCTTCTTAATGGTAAGAGTAAGGCTTTCCAACTGCGAGGTTATCATGTCAAGTCGATTATCGAATCGGGTTTCCAACCTTTCTTCCAAGTTTTTGACATCGCTCCTGACTGATTCCAATGCTGCTGCGCTAGTCGCTGGCCTTTGATAATTCTTTTCAGGATGTACGATAGCAGATGTACGGGTTTCCCTCGGTATTTCACTTAGTGACTGAAACGTCTCCGAATTTTTGACAAATTCTACTATGGTACCCTTCAGTTCATTAAAAGTGTGAGGGCCCTTGATGAGGAGGAAATCGGAGAGCCGCTTATCCCCCATCGCCGCCTTACGCAGCATTCCGTACTTGGCTTGGGCGTTGAACCCAGCCTTTTCATAGAGATCACACAAGTATACCAATGAGCTTAACAAATCGTCGAAGTTGAGCCGGGCCTCTATGGCGGTACGAATCATCTCATCTGGTTCTACCTGCTTAGCATATTCTTTCACAAGCCACTCACATACCTCACCGAAGTTACGCCCATTCCCGTTAAGAGACCACCCGTTGATAAACTTGGCCTTATATTTGTGCTTTGCGTCACCATGAAGATAGGCGAAGATACTTTCGGCCTTCTCTTCATCGCTCTTCTCACGCATCACAACGTTGACATATGTATAGAGAAACTCCTCAACGTCTTCATTCTTGCCCCCTGTGAACGTTATACGAGCAGCGTTGAGATCCATGATTACAAAAGAAATCCCCTCGAATGGTTCCCTAAGACTGCTCAACTCGAATACCTCGGGTGCAACCCCCTCCACAAGAGTACCAAATGATAGGGGTAAATCGTCGGGAGAAGAGATACTTAGAACCAACTACCCCAAGACGGAGGTGTTGCGAGCGACAAAAGTGCTACCGTGGTATAGTTGAACAAATAAAAAGGAGTGTATATGGGAGAGAGTTGAGAGGGCTACAAGCAAGTATAAAAGGGGCAGGGTCTACCACTGATGCTCTGCGACAGCTTAGGAAAAAGTTTTCTAGGGTCTGAAGTTGACTCTCAACTTCCTACTACTCGGAGCTTGACCTGAAGTTGTCTGCCAACTTGCTTGACCTCTCAAGGAGGAAGCACTTTACTCAGCTTATATAGACTTTCGGCTAATCCTAAAGTCTCAATCAAACATACTAAATACCATAAAACGCATTCACGGGAATCGTGTGAACCAGAGAGACCATTAGAAGATATTTCCTCAAGGTAAATATCTAGGTGCCATACCCATGCCAGCCACCCATCGGCCAGGGGTGGGAATTGATGTGGCCATTATATAGACCTTTCAGAGTCACTCGTAGTATCACCCACAACCTAGAACTGTACTGACATCCACTATGACAGCGTGTCCTAAAATAAAAAATCAACCGATGAATTTGCCACACTCACCCAAATTAAAAATATCTTGCAAATTCAAAAACTGTAAAAATATCTTCCCAGTTCCAATACTGTATACAATTATGGTCCTCATCTAAATTTTTTCGTGTGCGAATTTGCGCACATCCAGTGACCTTCTTAAATTGGATGCTGCCTGCGCGGATCGCAGCACCTAGCCTTTTTGCGTAATTGACAAACCTTAAAAAGGAACTTCCGGTTTATTTTGGCGATACTGCGATACAATAGTCCTATGACTCCTGTTTAAACCTTCGATGAACATTGTCATCTGCTCGTCAATTGTATTCACATTACCCCAGCGATTACTGTCTTTGCTTACCGAATATAAAACTCCATTTATCCTCTGAAGAGCGCTGATTCACACCCAGTACTGTTATCGCTTCTCCAAGGTTTCATCGGTGACGAGGCTTCGCAGAAGCCATTTAAAGGCTTCTGACCCGGCCATGATCTTACCATGGTGAGCTCCAGCGGTCTGCAAAACAGACGTAAAATGCTTTTAAGCGATTCCACTTACAAATTTGGGGGTAAAAGAAAGCTTTTTGCCTCATTCACCTCTTGCATATCAAAGTATTTGACAATTTGGCGAAAAGTCCAATACTAAGACGGCGTCTTGATCTGTAAAGATAGTTTTTGGGCGAACCTTCGGGTATGTAACGAAGAATCTTTCGCACTGCGCTCCGGCGTCTCGAAGAGAGAGATGTTTTAGGGTTGCGCAACCTGTAAGTCCTATATGACAACATATGCCTAAAACGGTAATTAGTCGGATGCAACTCTTTCAAATCCCCCAGAGCGGTCCGCCCCTCGAAGCGATTTTCTCAGGCTTTGCATCCTTATCTCGATGCTTTAAACCTTTTGAGAGTGGTTTCCGCTCGTTTTAGACGTTGCTCTGTGCTTGCTCCTGGAGATCGTTCTCCTGATTTCTCTGTATGTGCACAGTGCTTCAGAGCTTAGGCTATTTGTCTCTCCAGCCTCGCTCCCGATACCTCTAGAGCTCGATGCCTCCGCTAACTCCCCTGAGTCATCGTTTTCGACGTCTTCGTCTTCCATACAAACTCATAGGTCCCTCTGCTTTCGCGACCTACCCTTACGGGATTCTCGATCTAGCGCTTCTTCTTCATTCTACGACGACGGAACTTCTCGCTAATAGACCCGACAAAGGCAGCGATCTCCAAGAATTTCATGCGCGTTGCCCCTCGGCCAAATCTTTCATTCGCGTCATCGCAAGATTTATTAAGCTATTCAAGAGCATAATTTGCGTCACGCCGTGCATGCTGCACCACTACCGTTAACTGGTCAATGACCTCAAAGTCTGCACCCTTATTCTTTTCCGTCTTCATAGACGTCATTTTGGCGTCAATTTATGCCAGCGCCACGCGAAAGACTGCGCCTTGTTCCTCAATCTCCAAGCGAGCTTCTTGCTTTCCCCTCAAGGAGTGCACGATGAGCAGCGTGTGTCCTAGACGACACGATCCTGTATACGCAGATGTTCCTTCAGGGACGGGCCCTTGCCGTCACGGCAGCAAACAGCACTGCCTCTCCGCCAATGTTGGACCCTACTTGATACGGGTTGCCCCTGCAGGACCTATCGCGTATCCCAGTGTGACGGCCTGAACCAACAATTTGATCAACAACATATTGAACTGAACTTCTTCTTATTTGACTTTGAATAACTTGACGTGGCGACTTACTAGTTAACTGAGGTTGGGACTTCTTAGTCTCTGCTATTGTGGATGTCAGTCACTCCTAAATCCACATCAACGTTATTACGTCTCGATCTGCATTGTAATTGATTATCAATCTCTTTTGCATCCTTTCAAAGGCTGTGACTCCTCTCAGTCTTCATCTTGACCATGTGAGTCCTTGGATGTTAACTTAAGGTCTAATACCCTTTTTATGCATGAGTAATGTCTTCCATTGTTGATGTCTTAGTAGAAACATCCATTTGGAGATCAACAATACATCGCGATACTGTGTCATCTTCTGGAATAACTGCTAGTACCGTTCTGCTTTGTAAAGTCGCTTCTCTGTGTCACTTGAGTGCTTTTGTATTTTTGGCGTTTATTTGCGGTTCTTTTACCCTGGCCAACGGACATAGGAGCTAATTCAACTCTATCTCATGAGACCCGCTCCATGATGTCTCCATCTTGGATAAAAACGTGTCATAATTGATTTCTTACTCTGTAGGTCTGTGTGACCGGTGCTAGCTTATGCTCGCGGTCTTGATCTCCGAGGTATTCCTTTCTTAGGAACACGTAAGATCCTACTGGAATGTTGTGCTCGGATTTCGTAGTCTCGCATCAAAGCAACGTTTATAACTTGCTTTTTGCTTCTGTATAAAGCACTTGCGGTGCGCATAAGGAGCTTCAACCATGATTGCCGTTTTAAGTGGAACTGCCATTCGTCCCAAAATCTTCCAAAAAGCTGGCCTGTAATGCCAAACTTTTTGAGCTCTTGATAATGAAAAATAGATGGAGCTAAGTCTGTAGTCCTGTGGACTTGTGTGTTGTATGCTACTCAACGCAGCTGTGAAAAAGTCCCAATCCTTTGGTGGGCAGCGACATAGAGCCTCAAGCCGCGA